>JAVTVY010034296.1:0-15229 GCA_036873755.1 Hanleya hanleyi
TGACGTCATAACATATAAAACTTCTCGTGGACAAAGGTCAATGAGGCCGTATACAATCAGATAAAAGATGTGTGAAATTTCGGTAACATTTGGTAATTTGATAGGTCAGGGGATAAGCCAATACACAGTCTGTTATGACCTTATACGGCTTCATTGACCTTTGTCTTGAAGAACGTCAATACATTATGACGTCATCATATACAATTGGGCTTCGGTACACTATTATAGTGGTTTATGCGGAGAACATTTATAAAAGGTCTCTCACGCGTGATATATTATGTTTGTCAGGTTCGTCATTTTGTAGATTTCAGTTTGTTATAAACGCTGCAAAAAAACAAAAAAAACAAAAAAAAATATATATATATATAAAAACAATAAATAAGAACTATGTTGAGCCAACAGTTGATTATAAGTTTCAAATTAAAATTAGCTGACTTTAGGTGCATACATCGCTATGACTTTTTCTACCTTTGATGCAGTTTATCAGTTCGGAACATTTGAAATAAATATATACTTCACAGCTTCAAATGACAAATACCTAGTATACTGTGTTATTTTGCTAAATAACCTGGCTTATTCTCGTAACTCTAGGCCTATTTTAGCCGGAGTGGAATTCATCCGCGCGTCCAATTTCATACCACATACTGTATCTGTTTTTATGGCGAGTATTTGGCACATCCGTTTTGATTCTGGACATTCTATGCGCACACTGCTTGCAGCTCTAAGAAGAAATTCACCACATTTATGTTGGAAAAATATATTCCCATTAAGCATATGAAGAAATGGGATTTAACGACCTACAAGCTTGTCACCAAAAGCTGAACTGCTACTCAGTGAGTTATATTCAAAATGACCATTTCTATTGCGTCAATGCGAGAAAGCCGATTCTGTTTGCACTTTCTTTTCAGTTCGATGTGAATGTATAAAGTGTGAGAAATTTTACCCCTCTCTGGTTTCAAGCGTGGTGAACTGTCATGCGGGGGCAGAATCATCGCTCCTTACGGTGGCCCATGGGGGATAATTTCTTCAGATTTCTTGTATTCCTAGTAACGTCGTCACAATTTCTTCATCATATTTTTCACCCAAAACCAATCTAAATCCTTAACAACGTTTGCACCGCGGTGGAAATGTATACATCGCGCTGAAAACCTTTCAACCGCGGAGGGAATTTTTTAACCGCGGAGGAAACGTTTACACAGCGGTGGAAACCTTTCAACCGCGGTTTCTCCCGCGGTTTAAACGCTTCCACCGCGGTGTAAAAGTGTCCAAGAATTTTGTTTGGTTTTCGTTGAAAACGTTTACACCGATGTGGAAACCTTTACACCGCGGTGGAAACCTTTAAACCGCGGTAAAAATCTTTCAACACTTTTCCGCCGCTGTTGAAAGGTTTCCACCGTGGTTTAAAGGTTTCCGCCGCTGTGTAGATGTTTCCAAGACTTTTGTTTCGTTTTCGGTGAAAAAAAAATCACGAAGACATTTATGACAACGTTACTAGGAATGAAAGAAATCTAAAGAAATTATGTGATCAACTAGAATGAGTCTAGAATGCACCCACCCCCGCTCTCAGACCATGTATAGGGTTAAGTGGAGAACGTGTGAAAATCCTCCATAACTCAAATGGTGTTTTTGAGCGCCTGCGTGAAAGGCGTCTCTTAGAACTCTCTATGGAATATGATTTATTATACCTCAGGAGTAAATATTGATATCGTTAGCGACATATCGCGGAGAGCGAAATAAACACGCCGTGGGTGAAAACAATGATATCGCTCTGTGAACAGTTGACACTATACACCGAGGGTATTTTTTCCTAATCGAGCATCGACACTTGCTCGTTACAACTCTCGTGGGAAAATATATAAATATGATATGGACATATAACGATCCGTGTTTTGACACAATATTATCTCGGTAATACAAATGACATTTCTGTCCTGTTCACAACTTATCAGCCTTCTGCACTTGCCTGTTCAATTAATTTATAGGATCAGCATTCACTGCGGTTTTACACTGTTATAGTTCTATTGAATTCACAGCTTTTCTATTTGAGCAGCTGTTTTGCGGAACTACGATAAGGAATAACTTCGAACTGAGGCCTCTCAGTCCAACGATTATTATATTTCAACATTTTCTGTATAACCGTAAAACCAATGTTGAAAAGTGTTTTTGTATTCTAGAACATGCTTGGTTTGGTTAAGCAAATCCCAAATAGGCTTAAAATAGGCTTCACAAAAATATGTCCCAACTGAATGCATGTATCGCGCTATAGGGATCTGTTAATTCGAAATAAATTCTGATATATGATTATTTTATGTTACATATTTATCATAGTTTAATTGATTAACAAGTGTTTAAGTGTCGCCGCTTCAGCATCTTTTTCGCAAAACTCTTAAAACTAGTAATCCTTTGACTAACACGAGAGTTTTCGCCCTTGAATTTGACTGTCATGTGGTGTCATGTGATAGGAAAGACTATGAACATCGATCTGTTGAAATGTATCACCTGGAAGTAAATTTTCGTTTTATCGTATGTATATATGCGGGGATCAGTAAAACATGAGCAGTGTGACTAACGTCACAGGACCTACGAAGTAGGGTAGGCATTGACTCCGACGCGAACTGAACTCTTGGAAATCCCCACCCCCAGTTGAAATCCTGCCTATATTAAGATGGGCACTGCCCAAGTCAGAATCACCAGTGATTTTCGTCAAAAATCACCAGAAATTTTCATCAAAAGTAGGTCAGCTCAGAACTTGCTGGTAACAGCCCCCTAATGCACCTTCATGCCAAAAATCAAGGTTCTAATGTCAACGGTTCTCCTTACTCTGCCGACGAAAGGATTCGGATGGACTCACTGACTGACTGACTACCGGACAATTTGCAGATGGTAGCCTACTTCGTGGGAAAATACCCAGAAAAATACGAAATGAAGATAAAAGCAAGGAAAAGAAGCGAAACATATTTTGCTATAAAGCCGGTGACGGTTTCCTTGGCCAGCTTTGTATCCGTGTGGGCGACTGACTACAATTTTCTGCATGTTCCACATATTCTCCGGTTGTGCAGAACCAGAAACCATGTTTATTTGCTGGCAGGACTTGGTCATACCTATTTGTACTCAAGTATAGAATGATATCGCTGCCTTTCTCAACAGGAAACTACTTTTAATATGGCGAACAAATCAAACCAAAAATACAGGGCATTTTTTTCAAAATCAACACGTTTAATAATCACAGAATATATGACCCCTCAAACCAAAATTAATTTTCACACATTATATTAGGAATTTTTTTCTTTTTAATCAAGAATGCGTGCTTTTGGTTACCCTGCGTTGCAGACCGTATACATGTGCAGCGTGCCTTATAGTTGTGTGCTCTAATATACCAGCGAATGTGAAGCTTATATTTTCCGCTGTTATCAGGGTGGGATTTGGTTGCGCTGTCATATATTCAGTCATATATATTGTTATGCAATTGAGCATCGAGGCTGATATTTGAGTATTTAAACTTCAAGAAAATATAGGAATATTTATTACCGTTGGGTTAAACATGAAAGATATTTTCCTATATGCTTTGCTATATAAATCTATCTCGGAAAATACTGGCCAATATTGGGAACAAACTGTTTTATCTGAGACAAACTGCCTTTCGTTTGTGATATTCCTGTGTTAATCCATGCAGTTAATTGTGCTCTCTGAATTCAGTGGCTGGAAAACATATTCAAACCTTATTCAGTTTAAACATTTAGCTGACACATGTTCGTTATATTCCGCCTAAGAAATTAGCTTGTTAGCAGTTTTGTCGGCGAAAACTTGGATGAGATTCAGTACAGTTTGATGATGATATTATCTCTCATATATTTTGGACAAACTCTATACCATTTTCTCCAGAGCTGAAACGAATCTGACCATTGTTCAGCTAATTAATCTGACTCATGTTGATTATTGGACCCCCAATAATGAGCAGTGGCGCAAGACGGTCTTATCAACGATAATCAATTTCCTATTAGTTTCGCATCATGTTTTAGGTGACACGACCGCTGAATTCGAAGTAAATTAACGACACGGAGTGACGTGTGGGATATTAGAGATGTCAAATATTGATGTTTTGAAAGAAAGGGAAACTGCAATGGGGGGGGGGGAGCGGGGATGGGGACACTGGTCCCACACTTTCAGATATGATGGGCACAACACTCTTTTTGGACATAAATGCTGCTGGAGGACTGAAAATTACTCTCAGAAACCGCCAGGCATTTTGTGGGTTTAATAAAATCAACCGTCATGAATCGAAAGAAACAGAATTTTATTCCTGTTTTAAACGAGTAGATAAAGCTTGTTTGAGCTGTTCTCGAATTGCAAACTTTCATTTAAATTCCCAAACTGTATATCACCATTATCATGCAGAATAAGTTGAAAAGGGAAGCTTTCCAAAAATTGTTCTAATTATTATTATGTTTCACTAGCTTTTTGAAATTGTTAAAACGCCAAGTTATGGTGAGGAATACTACGTCAAATAAGTGCTCAAAATACGCTACATTGTGAGATATAAAGCCTGAAATTTCAAAATTTTCCCAGGGGGAGGGGCGGGGAGGGGGGGGGGCATGCCCCCGGACCCCCTATAGGATTGTCCGGGATAGTGACATTTTTGAATACCTTCCTACGCCCCTGATAAAAATGTTGAAGGAGGTGTTCGCTTTGACCGTAAATGTTTCCTTAGTGTGTTGCGTTTATAAACCGAAAATATAATTATCTCGTGTTTATAATTACTTCAAAAGACATTAGCTTGAGAGAGAAAATACTGAATCTTCGTATTCTGAATTTTCACCGAGAGGAAATTTTCAAAAAATTATTACGAGTATTAGAAAATAGGCATTTGTTTGTTCTTGCAATTTTTGGTGATATTCTTGGCGGAAAATCCCTTCATATACAAAATATGACAAGTAGTATACAAAGCGTAAATTGATAGAATAGCGCCTCACTGCGCATGCGCAGAACCTTGTGTGACGTCATAAGTGTGCGCAGAAAAAAAAATGGGGCGGTATTGGGGCGGTGTGCGCATGCGTGATGTATGGGAGGTGGGTACAAGATGGCCGCCATGTGGGAGGTGGGTACAAGATGGCCGCCATGTGGGAGGTGGGTACAAGATGGCCGCCATGTGGGAGGTGGGTACAAGATGGCCGCCATGTGGGAGGTGGGTACAAGATGGCCACCATGTGGGAGGTGGGTACAAGATGGCCGCCATGTGGATGGCCGCGAGTGTCATGATGTGGGAGGTGGGTACAAGATGGCCGCCATGTGGGAGGTGGGTACAAGATGGCCGCCAGTGTCATGATGTGGGAGGTGGGTACAAGATGGCCGCCAGTGGAAGATGTGGGAGGTGGGTACAAGATGGCCGCCAGTGTCATGATGTGGGAGGTGGGTACAAGATGGCCGCCAGTGTCAGTCAGTGCAAGATGTGGGAGGTGGGTACAAGATGGCCGCCAGTGTCAGTCAGTGCAAGATGTGGGAGGTGGGTACAAGATGGCCGCGAGTAGTAAAATGTATAAAAGGAGTCGATTTTTAGGGAAAGGGGTGTATTCAATCTGACTTACCTGACCTGACTTGATCAGCCAGCCAGCCAGCCAGCCCTCCTACCTGCCTGCCTTCCTGTCTGCCTGCCTGCATTCTGCCTGTGTGGAATGCATGTCCTGACTTGGTTCTGGGGTTTTTCCATCACGGTTGTGCGCAGGTGTATGACGTCACTTCCGGTCTGCGTGAATCGGGCGTGACCTGGGACTATGGGATGCATGTACTGACTTGGTTCTGGGGTTTTTCCCTCACGGGGAGGTCACGTGATCAGTTCAAGGTCATATCCATTTTTATCGATATGTCAACTCCACACCCAGTCCATTAAATGCTCCTTCACCTATGCTTCAATTTGATACCTCACTCGACCTGTGGTGTGAGTGAGTGCAAGAATGTATTCATCCGCGGTGATGCAGTCATGTCTGGCGGCGATTCGGTCTCGGGAAAAAGCTTCCTTGCCCAATGCCTACGGACTTTACCGAAGATACACGGACTTTAACGAAAAGACACGGACGTACACGAAAAGACGCGAAGGTGAACGCCATTGTGGGAAACCTCCCACAGACAGGTCAGTACATGCATTTCTATGTTGTTCACGCATAATAAAAGGATTGATCTGTAATCTGTGTTGTTGTTGTTGCTCCCTTTTTTGGACTAACCCATCAGAATAGTACGTATCACGGACTATACCCGTAGAGCTACATCTGGTCTATAAAACACGTCCCTCTGGATCCCACACCTTCATTTCTACAGAGCCATGGCGGAGACCCAGCCCCATGCGACTCGCATTTTACAGTATGCCACCGTGGTGAATTCATTCACGGGTTACCGAGCAGTGGTCCGGTCCATGTTTGCAGATGGCGACGACAACGAGGGACGACGCCAGATCCTGAACGAGTTCACAGAAGCGGTCCTCCACAGAGTGCACTCGATGGAGAGGCGTGCCATCACTCACCACTACTGGACTATGACAGCCATCCTTGATGCTCGGGCTATGGACCACGAGCGCTCACGCCGCAACCAGCACCGGCTGGTTGGCCTCATACTAGTCTGTGCCCTATTCACCCTGGCGCTGTGGTATTGACACTATAAATACCAGGGTCAGACAGAGTGTGTGTCATTCTCCGTTCGACATTGAGAGGAAGCATGTCATCACTCCAAGCCATCCTCCCCCTTACACCTTACCAGGTGGGATTATACGTTTATGAAGATTATGTGACTCTGGTGGAAGATAGTGGCGGGGATTGGAGGGCGTCCCCTGAGACTTTATCGAATACGGTGACACTACAGCGTGATGGGTGGACTAAGTTTAAACGGGTGTTGAGCGGAGAGTTAGACGGACACCTGATCCACCTGGACAAGGCCAACTACGTATACCATACTGCGCTCTACCCACGGGTGGGACGCTACCAAGAGCCGGCTCGAAGTTTCCTCCTAACTCCCTCTCTGTGGTCAGCCTTGGAGAAAATAGGCCCTCTGGTGGACCAGTTATTTATACCGGACGACCGATCACCCGACCAATTAGCGTGGGTTCGTGCTATGGAAGACGCGGCGGCTGAACCCCATGAACAACTACATGAACCCGACGACGATGCCATTGATTACCCCGCTAGACTCAGTCAGCCCAATGACATGACCACCTGATCCTTTGATCTCACGGGGTTCTCCCTATAAATACGAGAGACAGTGAAATCTGGTACCATTCACGTACTGACCATGACGGAGCATATAGTACTGGCGTATTTCAGCTTGACCCCCGAGGTTTTCCTGCACGTGTATGCGGATAAGGTCGATATCATGGAGGAGGTGGTGGGTGATGCGGACCCTACACAACCGTGCCCGGCTCACATTCGTCTGTCCCGGGAGGGCTGGACCAAATTCAAACGGGTGTTGTCTGGTGAACTGGACGGCGACCTCATCCACTTGTGTCACGATGTGTACATCCGACGCGGCCCTTTCTTTGCTCAATTGGCTCGGCTAGATGGAGGTACAGTGCATTTTACCCTTCACCCTGATCTATGGTCTGCATTGGAAGATGCCGTGGTGGATGTGGATGAAGTGCTTATCAAGCGGTCATCAGACGAGTTGGACTGGTCATTGACCATGGCCATTGTGGAAGTCCACGAAGAAAATCAGAAAGAAACTCAGGCCCAAGATATACCCGTTATAAATAAACGATAGAGCCAGGGTCCATCATCATTTTGTCACCATGAAGCGCTGGGAGAAGGTGTTGGATAACTTATACTACAGTCCCGACAGTCCGGCAGCCTATAGTGCATTGTCGGCTCTCTCTCGAGCGGCCAAACCCCAGGGGGTACAACGTGCCCAAGTCCGAGATTGGTTAAGAAGACAAGACACCTATACCTTACATCCGATCTGTCCGTCGCCATTTTCTACGGAACCGGGTCATCGTGGGAGGAATAGATGCCCAGTGGCAAGCGGATTTGGTGGATATGAGCGCCTTTGCCAAACACAACGATGAGAATCGGTATATCTTGACGTGCATCGATATCCTATCCAAGTATGCGTGGGTGGTACCCATCCGGACGAAAACGGGGGCAAATCTCATAGCGGCGTTCAAAGACATCTTCAAGACCGGGCGCAAACCTTTGTATTTGCAAACCGACGAAGGCACGGAATTCCTCAACAGACCGTTCCAAGCCTTTCTCAAGAAACAGAAGGTGTTTTCTTCCATACGTACAACGAGACCAAGGCTTCCGTGGTGGAGAGGTTCAACAGGACATTCAAAGGCCGCATGTATAAATATTTCACCTATAAGAATACAAGGCGGTACATCGATGTTCTCCCGAAACTGGTGAGGGGTTACAATCGAGCCTATCATCGAAGTATAGAGAGAGCCCCCATTACCGTGACCCAACGCAATGAAGCCCAAGTCCGGCGTGTCTTGTACCCCAGGCCATCGCAGCGAACGACGAAGGCGGTGTACAAGGTCGGCGACCCTGTACGGATCAGTAAAGTCAGGGCAAGTTCGAGAAAAGTTACTTGCCCAACTGGAGCGATGAGCACTTCCTGATTAAACGGCGCCTACCCCGACAGCGGCGAGTCTATGAACTGGAAGATCTCCAAGGGGAAACGTTGCTGGGGACGTTTTACGACACGGAATTACAGCCTGTTGTAAAAACACAGCAAGACTACTACACGGTGGAGCAGATTTTGAAAACGGAACGTCGACGTGGCAAACTGTTTCATTTCGTAAAATGGCAAGGCTGGCCCAGTTCCTTCAATTCCTGGGTCGCGGCCAACCAGGTGAAACGACTATAAAGCCAGACACCACTGCCGTCCTCCTTCATTCCACGTCCGACCCCAGTGCTATGGACCAACAGCAGCTGCCTCCGAAGACAGCGTCTCGCAAAACGCGCAAAGCGCAAGTGGGCTTTGGGGTGCTATTGCTAACCCTGCTGAGTGTGTTGTACGGAGGTGTGTTTTACGACGTAGCCTATGTCAGTACGTTACTTAACCAACTGAGAACACCAGCCATCAGTGAAACGGGTCTACAGAGAGCACCAGTCGTATCAAGCCCAGTCACCACCACCACACCCCGCGTACAAGCCACGTCGAGCTCTACACTTACACCAAGTACACCTACTACGTCTCAAGACCCACCGGATTTCATCCCTCACAGTGAACCGTCCACCCACGTTGTACCCACCCCCAGCACCATCTCTGAACGTGAACAGACAACGACGACCGACGTTGTACCCACCATCACTCCAGTTCACTCGTACGAAATTTACAAGAGCGGGTTACCACGACAACGGATAGACCTCAAACCATGGACCCTCGGTGGCAACATCCCTTCACCTGCGTCATCGCAGGACCGACGGGCTCCGGCAAAACGCACTTCGTCAGGAAGCTCCTTCAACACGCCGACAGCATGATCACTCCACCCATTGCCCGAGTCGTGTGGTGTTACGGGGAATGGCAGGAAGCGTATGCAGCAATGCCCCACATCACGTTCGTGGAAGGCCTACCCAACCTGGCCGATTTGGAACCCGACACCTTGGTGGTTGTGGATGATCTCATGGCGGAGACGGATGCACGGGTCACCCAACTCTTTACCAAAGGCAGCCATCATCGACGGCTCAGCATCATCTACATTGTGCAGAATCTGTTCAGTAAAAACAAAGAACATCGGAATATCAGCTTAAATGCCCACTACCTGGTGGTCTTCAAAAACCCGAGAGATACCACTCAACTGCTGCACCTGGCGAGACAGATGTTTCCCGGCCGCACACCGTTTGCGTTGGAAGCCTTCAAAGATGCCACAACCCCTCAGCACGGGTATATGCTCTTCGACCTCAAGCAAGCCACCCCCGACCACCTTCGACTACGGACCAACATCTTTCCCGGAGAGACCCACCACGTGTACATGCAAAAATAATGTAAACACATCCACAGTGGCGCCTCCAGCTGGGGTCTGTGTGTTTGATGATGGGGAATAATAAAAAGAATGAATACCACAGCAGGGTTGACTTTGTCTGTGAGGTGGATAAAAAGGGCAGAGTTGTGGGTTCTAGCATTAGTTGTACAGGATGTCTGCGCGAGTACGGAAACACGCTCCCACGCTCCGTGTATTGAAGACGGCCCCACCCGAGTTAGTCCGAACCATTGTACGCGGTGCGGACCCTGACCGTGTACGCTGTCTGTGCGAGACCGGGTACAACCTGTTAAAAGGCAACGTACCACTGACTCCGGCTCAGAAGACCAAGTTGGCCAAGCATAAGACAGGTCTCCGAACCCTAGTCCACAAGCGGGTCCCTCAAACACAAAAGAAAAGGTGTTACAGAAAGGCGGCTTTCTCGGGGCCATCTTAGCACCGTTGGCCGCTTCCGTGTTGGGTCCAGTATTGGGTGGACTCTTCGGCCGACAATGAACCACACGAAAAAATGGTCCTCGTCGAACCACGGTTCCTGCAAAACCTCCAATCACCCTACCCTGTCCCACCTACGGTGAAGACCATAAACAGCCTCGATGGAGAGAGGCAACAGATCTTACAGAGACCGGGGTTAAGCGACAGTGAGAAAGTACAACGGTACAATGAGACGCTTCAACGGTACATGACGTTCATGGACCAATACAAACCCCTGTCTACCCCAGCAACAGCACCACCACCACCACCACCACCACCACCACGTGACAGACCGCTGACCTCAGCACCGCTCCAACAGCCGGGTGAGGTAGCCCCCACAACCCCACAGTGGGTGGAAGACGAAGTGCTGAAGAGTGTACCTGCCTCGTTCAAGAAACAAGCTGGCCTGGTATTACAACGGATGAAACAGAATCCTAACATGACTTGGAATGATAAAGGCGAACTCCTGGTCCAGAATCAGGTGGTCCCCGGCACCCACATGACGGATTTAGTGAATGATCTGATGCGTCAACGCAGATCGCACACCGATCCTCGAGGATGGGAGGTCTTCGCTCAAGGCTTGAAAGACATGCATGTACCACAGGAATTGGTGGGGAACCCCACCGCTGGGCCTTTATGCAGCAAACCCAGCAATCACCGAGTGGCCCACTACCTTCTTGGGAAGTCGAATGGGAACCGGAGTCACCCCCCAAAACACCACCACAACGGGCACTTTCTTTTCGCGCCTATAAAAAAACACCCTTGATCAAGACACCCCACATCTCCAGATCCGTGACACGTAGCAAGTCACCGCGACGAACACGACGCCGCACACAACCGCCCAAGGCGTGGAAGACCTATTAAAACCAACAGCAGCAGCAGGACAGCTCAGTCGCCATGTTTTACCTGACCCTACCCAGTAACAGTTCGCTGGCTGTGTTTCCTGACAACACCGTGGCCAAGTACGTGACCCAGTTACCGCAACCGTTACATTTACGTGGACGCTGGGAATGTGCCCTCGTGGATGTCCAATACCCTTACTCGTGGTACAACGTGCGAGCCAATGAAGTGTGGTACGAGGTGACCTACGAAGGCAAAAACACCCGACTCACCCTGTCCGAAGGCCAATACGATACCCCCCAAGAGTTCATGGGTGGGCTGTCAAGACTGATGCATGATAAGGCGCTACGGGGGGTGACGGATAGTGCAGCACGCCTGATAGCCTTGCGCTTCAAGAGAAACGTGTTCTTCGATGTCAGCGTACACAACGACAAGGCACAGCTTACCCTCACCGATACCGTGAATGTGAAACTCAGTCCTACACTACAGCAAATGCTGGGTTTCGATCTACAGACGCTCGCTGGTCCCACCCAACACCATGGCGAGATGCCGATGGATATGAAGTCGGGTATGTACGGACTCTACGTCTACTCGGACGTGGTGGACAACCACATCGTGGGCGATATCAACACACCTCTGTTACGGGTGGTCCCCATTAAAAAGACGTATGGCGATCAAGTCACCCACAGTTTCACCCATATCATGTACTTGCCCGTACGACATACCGATATCAACACGATCACGGTGGATATAAGAGATGACACGGGACGAGCAGTGGCATTCGAACGAGGAAAAGTGGTGCTGACACTTCATTTTCGACAAGCACGTGCTCCCCACTTTGCATAATGAAAGTACCTTACGAGTGCGATGCACGCAGCTATGCCGACTATTATGCCCAACAGGCGGGGGGTGGCTTTCCGGTCTTTAGCGGTGCACGCATGCAACGAGGACATGGACTGGGGAACATACTCGGCAGCATTGTGAAAACGTTCCTGCCCTTGGTGACGCGTGGGGTGAAAGCAATCGGCAAACAAGCGGTACGCAGTGGACTGCAAGTGGCCGGTGATGTTTTAGGGGGTACGGCACCCCGACAAGCCTTGAAACGACGGGCCAAAGAAGCGGGAGGCGTCTTGGTGGCCAAAGCACAACGCACCGTAGGGAATAAAAGAGCTGCCCCACCGAGATCACGCACCAGTCGACGACCGGCCCAGCGACGACGCACATCCAAGAAGACCCGGGATATCTTTTCTTAAAACATGGCCTTAATCCACGCCGAGTCCTGCCCCTCCACCAACAGTGAATTTGATTTGTGGACCGTACCGCCCACACAAACCAGTGCCGAACAAGGATTATGGGTGGAGCATCTCCCGCTCTCCAGCATCAACGAAAACGGGGCCATCGAGTTCACCATCAGTAATGCGGATACGGCCTATGTGGATTTAGCCCATACCTACTTGTATGTGAAAGCCAAGGTGGTCAATGGAGCTGGCACCAGAATCGCTGACCAAGCAACGGTGAGCCCGACGAATCTCTGGCTGCACTCGATGTTTCAGCAGGTGGATATTTTTCTCAGCGACAAACTCATCAGTGACTCCACCAACACGTACCCCTATCGAGCCTACATCGAGACACTGTTGTCGTATGGCCGAGAGGCTAAAAAATCTCAGCTGACAACCGCTTTATTCTACAGGGACACGGCCGAGCACATGGACACGGCGGACAATGGGGATATAACAAACGGAAGGCTTTCACTGCGAACAGTGCCTCGGTGGATATGATGGGTCGACTGCATGCAGACATGTTCATGCAAGACCGGTACCTGTTGAACAAGATCCCCATCAAAATCCGACTGATACGGGCGCCTCCGACCTTCGCCTTGATGGCCACTAACGTAGACGGGCATGCAGCTGACTATAAGATTGTCATCCAAGACGCAGTCCTGTATGTCCAAAAAGTGAAACCGAATCCAGCCGTTTAATTGGGACACCTCAAAGCCTTGGAAACAAACCAGCCCAGTACCCTATCCGACGTGTGCAAACCAAAGTGTTCTCTGCTGTGTCGGCTGGAAATATGAGCGCCAACAAAGAAAACCTGTTCCTGGGGGAACTACCCAAGCGATTGATCCTGGCCTGTGTGGAAAATACCAGTTTCAGCGGAGCCTACCCAGAGAATCCGTTTGACTTTAAACATTTCGGCATCAATTTTGTGGCCCTGCATGTGGATAGACAGATAGGTGCCAGCCACGGCCGTAACCCCGAACTTTGGGCGGAGGAATTTCATTCGAGCCTATCAGAGCCTGTTTACAGCCACCGGTCAAATAAACCAGGACGAAGGGAATATGATCAGTCGGGAGGACTACGCGAACGGATACACGTTGTTCTGTTTCGATCTGACCCCCCCCCACCTTAGAGAACGACCATCAGCTGGCTCTGGCCAAGCAAGGCAACTTACGGTTGGAAATCCACTTTGCACGAGCCCTGGCGACCACCGTCAATGTGGTCTGCTACGCCGAGTTTGACAACATCATTCAAGTGGACAAGGCGCGCAACGTGCTGTGTGACTTCTCCACCTAACATGGATACAGACCAGATAACCACCGTGCTGGGGAATGACCCAGGGACACGTAGGGTCTTTCAAGGGGTGTTCGCCCGAGATGTGTTTCCATTAGACCGTATGTATCCGGCTGCTTACGTTCTCAACACGGACCCGATGGATCGACCCGGTGAACACTGGGTGACCGTGTACTTGACAGAAGAGCAGGGCGAATACTTTGACCCGTACGGCCTGCCACCCCTCCATCCCGATTTAACAGACTTCATGGATCAAGGCACAGAGACGTGGTGTTGGAACAGTCAAACGTTGCAAAGCCTGACCAGTGGCATGTGCGGACAATATTGCTTGTTTTACCTGTACCATCGATGCCGGGGAAGACCCTTATCTACTATCGTACAGATGTTTGACGAGTACCCCCAGGCCGAGGACCGCGATGTACTCGTCTATGACTGGGCCGCCCATCATTTCAATGTACAAGCCCCGTTCTGGGCTTGAATTATTTCAATGTACATACGCCCGCTGTTCTGGGCTCCAGTTAATGACAAGCCCCTTGTTCTGGGCTTCAGTTAATGACAAGCCCCTTGTTCTGGGCTTCAGTTAATGACAAGCCCCTTGTTCTGGGCTTGAGTTTTCACGTGGTTGTTCTCACGTTGTTGTTGTTCAATGAATAAAAAAATGAGATCTCACCAAAAACCCTGTCTTGTGTGTTTTATTCCTGATGCATTAATGCCCAATGCGGAGATTCAGTCAAACTGAAATCAGTGGTGTAGGATGGGACCAAAATGTAACCCATCAAGTTTAGAATGCAAGAGCACTATAGTAAAAAATAGAGAGCCAATGAAATCAGCCTACAGACCAAGTACGTGTTTTTGGTCTAGGTTTGGAGCGGGCATTTCATTGAGGTACGTGTATACGGTGAGTGAAGAGACTCGTCCAACACGTATCGATTATGACTATCAGTGCTAGGTAACCCATCAAGGTTAGAATGCAAGAGTACTATAGTAAAAATAGAGAGCCAATGAAATCAGCCTACAGACCAAGTACGTGTTTTTTGGTCTAGGTTTGGAGCGGGCATTTCATTGAGGTACGTGTATACGGTGAGTGAAGAGACTCGTCCAACACGTATAGATTATGACTATAAGTTCTATTAGCCAATCAGTGGCCTAGAATGGAGCCAAAGGTTACCCATCCATGTCCAGAAAAACATTACCCGGCTGTACAAGAACCCAGATGTAGGCGCGGGCGTCAGCGAAAGCACACCGTGAATACCCCAATTCGATTGGCTGATTGTTCGATCGCTGATTGGTTCTTTTTCTCGACCGCTGATTGGCTCTTTTTCTCGACCGCTGATTGGTCCACATGGAACTGTCCATCTTTCCCAGGTTCATCTAGAATCCCCCTTTTTTTTGT
>JAVTVY010034297.1:0-150293 GCA_036873755.1 Hanleya hanleyi
TAACAGCATGGACATGGCCTTTTCGCCGTTACCTGTGAATACAGCAATTACAAGGGGTTTCAAAAAGTGTCCCAATGTTTTCTACTCATACCATATTCTCCTTATGGATCTCATAATGGACTACACATTCACTGGTCACTGACTGTCCCTACAGGTGTGCAATCCAGTATAAGCACTCTGCAGATGTATCAACCTGTACAACACTAAGTACAGATGGTTACAGATCACGAAACTGTCCCTACAGGTGTGCAATACAGCAAATCGTTCTGTGGATATATCAACCTGTACAACACTAATTGAGTACAGATGGTTACAGATCACTGACTGCCCCTACAGGTGTGCAATACAGCACAAACATTCTATAGATGTAACAATTTATATAACACGTTTATGTACAGATGGTTACAGATCACGGACTGCCCCTACAGGTGTGCAATACAGCAAATCATTCTGTGGATATATCAACATGTACAACACTAATTGAGTACAGATGGTTACAGATAACTGACTGTCCCTACAGGTGTGCAATACAGCACAAACATTCTATAGATGTAACAATTTGTATAACACTTTTATGTACAGATGGTTACAGATCACGGAACTGTCCCTACAGGTGTGCAATACAGCACAATCATTCTGCAGTTGTATCACCTGTACAACACTAATTAAGTACAGATGGTTACAGATCACTGACTGTCCCTACAGGTGTGCAGTCCAGTATAAGCACTCTGCAGATGTATCAACATGTACAACACTAATTAAATACAGATGGTTAAAGATCACGGCACTGTCCCTACAGGTGTGCAATCCAGTAAATCATTCTGCAGATATATCTATCTGTAAAACACTAAGTACAGATGGCTTACTGACCACTGGCTGTCCTTAAATTTATGCAACCATGTAAAACCATTTTGCAGTTGTATCAACTCATACAACACTAGTTATCTACAGATGGTTTTTGTCCAATACCAAATTAGGTGTGCAAGCACCATCGATTCGCAGATATGTCAACCCGCAGACAGAAGAATATGATACAGATTGGATGGTTCATCAATATTCTTGATGAAGCTCAAATCAACATCAAATTAAACCAGGAAGTCAAAATAGCGTCAATAAATTAAATTGATGTCCTGAACATGTTGGAGCGTAGCACTGAACTCACTAGGATGGTCCAAGAGTGTAATGACCTTCAGAAAGTGATGCACTCGGTATTCAACCAGATGTTCGGTCCAGTAAGTAGTGGATGTCCACTCCAGGCTGCATGCTCATCCACATTACACAGCAGTCCAATGAATCAAACATGATACCGAGAGAAAAGGATTTCGGATATTTGTTTTTGGATTGAACCGTACATGGTCTCAAATGTGAATGTATGTCCATGGGCTTTAACGATGCCATTCGTGCCATAACCCTGACAAGAAGACGTACCCCTGATGTGTGCGCTAATCATTACAGAGTTATGGGCCTTTATGGGAACTGCATAGGGAAGTAACACACTGTAGGTTAATTCTCCTTTCGATGCTTGAAAGTCACCCAATGTTTGCCCTACCACGTTGTTTTCTTTCAGTATCTGCAAGTCTACTGTGTGAGTCCCAGATCCACATCGAGTACCGTACAAACTTACACCGCGGAGTAATATCGGCTTGTCACACCAGATCATAATGGAATCAGTACCTGATCTATTAGAAAAATTGTAAGCAAGTTCGTCATCGGCATCGTTCCTGGCGAAACGCGATACTTTCAGTATTGCACTCGATCTTGGTTTGGAAGAGAATTTCGGACACGTTTGTGTCACACCGTTTATTAGTTGGAATATTTCTGTGCATTCAGTTGGGTTTAATATCCCTAAATCCACAACTCCGCGAGCAAAATATTCGTTGCTTAGCAGCGGGAATCTCACCAAGTAGAGCGCATCACCAATAACATCTCTCTGCGATGAACGGTCAGGAACCAATCCTCGTCTGCTACATTCCGCATAGGACCAATCCAACACTGCCTCAAAAACCATCGCCTCCCCTACTTCTATCGAGTCACGGGACAAAACCTTAAGCAGGCTGTCTTTCGTTAAATCTCTAACAAGGCCGGAAGACAGTACATCAAGATTGGCGTCTACGAACCTCAAGCATTTCTCTTCCAACAATATGTCACCATATAAAGCAGTTTGGCTTAGGATCATACACACAGATTGGGTTGTGATGTTATCATCCAACCATTTGATGATTTGGTCCTCCAGTCCTCCAATGGCATACTTCTTGGCAGCGTACAAAGCACCCAGAACGGATTCGGGCGCTAGTTCAGCTTCCTCACAATATATGTACCTGCAAAAAATAGAAAAATATTGCTTTGGGATGGCAGCTCTTTATAGCATATGCAACAAAAATCAGCTGGAGTCTTTATCAGTACTTACCATGATTACAATCCGATATAATCAGATAATGTCTATCCAATGCTATCGGAATTGCGAATCAAGGACCATATATCTCGACACCAAATATCCGTTTTATTAATTCTGAGAGGAGGTTGCAAACTGCCCACAGTGATAGCGCAATTCCTGCGGCGAGCGTACCGACTGTTTTTGACAGTGTTTTTTGCAGCTATTACTCTAAAAAAAATTGTTTCGAAACCAAAACGAGAACAACAAGAGTTCTGAGAACCCCAACATCTCGCCTTGCGGGGACATCTGCCGAAGCTGCAGCAGTATTGAAAGCATACATGTAGAGCAAACAATAAGGTCTGGAATAGGTGATGTGGTACAGACAATAATGTCTGGAATAGATTATCTGGTACAGACAATAACATCAGTCCCATGTGGGATTACTGGCATATAAGTTAATCCCATGTAGGATGGATAGGTCAGTGCCGTCGGATTACTGGTGCATAGGGCAGTCCAGTGCGAGATTACTGCTGGATAGGTCAGTCCCATGCGAGATTACTGATGGATAGGCTAGTCCTGTGTGGGATTACTGCTGGATGGACCAGTCCCGTGTGTTATTATTGATGGATAGACCAGTCCCCTGTGGGATTACTGCTGGATAGTCGAGTCCCAAGTGGGATTACTGCTGGATAGGCCAGTCCTGTCTGGGATTACTGCTGGATAGATGAGTCTCGTATGGGATTAATGCTGGATAGGACAGTTACGTGTGGGATTGCTGCTGCACAGGCAGTCCAGTGTGGGATTACTGCTACATACGGCAATCCTGTGTGGGATTATGGCTGGAGAGGCCAGTCCCATGTGGGATTACTGCTGGATATGCTAATCCTGTGTGGGATTACAGCGGGATAGGTTAGTCCCATGTAGGATTATGGCTGGATAGGTAAGTGCCGTGTGGGAGTACTACTGCATATTGCAGTCCCGTGTCATATTACTTCTGGATAGGTCAGTCCCGTGTGATATTACTGCTGCATAGGCCAGTCTCGTGTGATATTACTGCTGGATAGGCCAGTCTCATGTGGGATTACTGCTGAATAGGCCAGTCCGGTCTGGGATTACTGCTGGATAGGTCAGTCCCGTGTGACATTACTGCTGAATAGGCCAGTGCCATTTGGGATTACTGCTGGATAGGTCAGCTCTGTGTGAGATTACTGCTGACAACTGCAGCAAACTTACCATGTACATGTATACATGTAGAGGCCTACATGTACAATTTACCTAAACGGGAAACTATCTTTTGCCATAATTTGGAGAACAAGCGTTCTGAGAACCCCAGCATTTCGCCTTGCATGGTCATCCACCGAAGCTGCAGCAGTATTGAAAGCATACATGTAGAGCAAACAACAAGGTCTGGAATAGGTGATGTGGTACAGACAATAATGTCTGGAATAGATTATCTGGTACAGACAATAACATCGTGTACAGATGTACATGTGCACTTCAGCTAAACGCAAAAATCAATCATTTGCCATAATTTGGAGAAAAATTAATATTTCATCTAAAAAATAGCACAGGTACATTCTCTAATCATAAGAAACCTGTGTACCAAGTTTTGTAATCATTCAGCGAGAGCTGACAACTGCAGCAAACTTACCAATTCCATGTCCATGTATACTCATAGAGGCCTACATGTACAATTTACCTCAACAGGAAACTATCATTTGCCATAATTTGGAGAAATATTTATATTTCTTCTTAAAAATTACACAGTTACATCCTCTAATCACAAAAAGCATGTGTACCAAGTTTCATAATCATCCAATGACAGCTGACAACTGCAACAAATTTTCTAAGTACAGATGTACATGTGCACTGAGCTAAACAGCTAAACGCAAAACTTTATCATATGGATTTTAACATTGGAGCACCCCAGGGGTAGTACCCCCAGGTACCATACCCACACCCATATTTTTTTTATTTGTTTAATTATTTTTTCTAATTTTTCTAGATCTTTTTTTGAATTTGCTAAACCAAAAACCTTATCATTTCCAGGCAGGGGACACCGACGACGACATCCTCTTTCCCCTCTCACAATACCTCCCCTTTACTTCGTAAAGCCAGATAAAAATTAATATTTCTTCTCAAAAATAGCACAGGTACATCCTCTAATCATAAGAAACATGTGTACCAAGGTTCATAATCATCCAATGACAGCTGATAACTGCAACAAACTTTCTAAGTACAGATGTACATGTGCACTTCAGCTAAAGGCAAAAATCTATCATAGGGATTTTAACATTAGAGCACCCCAGGGGTAGTACCCCCAGGTGAAATACCCACCCAACATATATATATATTTTTTTAAAATATTTTTTCTAGATTTTTTTTGAATTTGCTAAACCAAGAACCTTATCATTTCTAGGCAGGGGACACCGACACCGACAACCGACACCGACGACGATAATCCTCTTCCCCCCTCACAATATCTCCCCTTTACTTCGTAAGGCGAGATAAAAATGATTAACTTGGTAATGCTACAGACTGCGTCTTCTCGAGTAATGAGGATGGGGAAGACTGAAATTTGCCCGCTTTCAACATTGTTTGCTGTGATAGAATACACCAGCTTGCGCATGCGTATCAGCCTCGTGATTAGGTAGCTTGGAACAATCGACATCCTAAACCGGGTACGCTAATATACACAATAATATAATAAAGCGGGGATTGCATTTATCGCAACTGATCAATGATGAGAATTTGGAGTACCAGTAAGAGCTTCAGATCACACATTTAGTCGGTCTTAAAGGATTATGAAAGGGTTCTAATATATCAAAAAAAGCTATATTAGTTCCAGTCACCCACAGCTTTCAAGGATGTGGTCAAAATATGTTCCTTGTCAAAACGGTATCACCCACCTGTTTCCTTCAATACAAATGAATTCTCGTGTCGAGTGTGATGCTTTTCTTTTCATACATGTAATATATAACTCTGGAAATTGTTAACATATACTATTATAAATGTAAAAATCTGTTCGAGCTAGATAATAGTAGCATCCGTCGTGAGAAAAATTCTGGCACGCAAATGGTTACGTACCGGTAGTTCCCCCGTCGACCACACCCTACCCCAGTTCAACAAAATAACGAATGGCTAACTAGAACCTGTCTCAAATGTCCTTGCACATTCCCGGGGTAAAGTTGTCAAGACATTCAACATCGAAGCCCATCGAAAGAATGTAACATATTCTCTTACCAAAGAAGGGTTGAGAAGGCTTCTTCTGGAACATCAGGTATGACAATTTCGTCCCGCTGTTTTGCCAGGAGATCACAAAACATAGCATGGAAAACGGAACTGCGGCTAACAAGGACATATTTGTGAGCCAGAATCTGCTTTTGGTTATCTCCTACGAGGAAGGCGACATCACAGCATATCTCGTTCTCCAACATGTATCTGTTACATTCAGAGAGGGTCTTTCGGGACTGAAAGTCGGCGACAGGAGCCTTCGCCATCTTAATCTGAAATTGACAGATTTTCAGAGAAATGTGGGAAATAATTATGGGAGTGCAAGCTACATGCCGATCTCACGTTCGGCTATTTTCGTAATGGTGAACCTCACAGGGTGCAGCCGAAAAGTAATTGTGTGCATATGTGCGGACATATTCCCGTTTCCGCCTCCAGAAATGCACAAGGCCAGAGGTCACTTTCACAGCTGGTGCGTTCTGGGGCTAGACTGGCTAAATGCAAAGGTCATACTTACAGCTGAATATACTATTTCTCAGTATTTCGATCGTTATTCTCCAGCAGAGACAAAGCTGCATGGGGACAACAAAATGTGCATCGCTTTGGAGATTGTTCATCATGCAGTGTATAGACTCATTACAAGAAAATTATTCAGCCAATGTCATATATGCTCGCTTTGGGGAGGCACTCTTCCCTTCTGTGGGCTTTTCTTCCACCTTCCTCTGTATTGCCTCGTATATGACGGGAGCAACCGATATATGGGGAGAGTTACTAACCAATGAAGCCACTTTATGTAATTAACCGATTTTAACCCTATCTGGCCTGGGCTGTTGGGACCTGTCCTGGCTTGAGGGGGTGGGGGGGGGGGGGTTAATTATTATTCTTACCCCTTGAGATAGGGAGCTGAAACTTACCACTCCATACCCTTGGGTCAAGCTCTATCAGAAAATGTACAAAAAAATCAAAGATGGCCGCTTTGATGACGTCAGGGTGACATCATTTTCAAAAACGGCATTGTTTGGTAGATTTTTCGGTCACATTTTTCGAATTTTTTATTCATGCAATTTCTCCGCAAAACTGCATGATAAATTAGTAAATATTAATGTGATGTGAAATAAAATAGTTTTTGTCCAGTTTTCATCGCGGAAAAGCTGAAATTTTGAAGAAATATGAGGACGAAAAAATTACTTTTCTGATACCCCACGCGGACGCCATCTTGAATTTACCCATGATTCTCTGCTCGGGGGTCATGCAAATAGGCGTGAGATGACCCCAATATGAAAAACTATGAAGTCACGGAGTTTCAGCTCTCCATTGACCTCCCCCCCCCCCAAGCCAGGTAGGTTAAACGAATGGAATTGCATGAAATCAATTTCTTCTCGTCAAACAGATGATTTTAAACGAATGGAATTGCATGAAATCAATTTTTTCTCATCAAACAGATGGTTTTAAACGAATGGAATTGCATGGAATCAATTTCTTCTTATCAAACCTCCCCATGCCCAGTGTCCTTATTTAGTCTGTGATTAGGTTATATACAAACTCCCGATTTAATGCTTATCATATGGGAACTGGGTAATATATCTATCTGATCCCATCGATACCTGCAGTTCGGATGGTTCGTGTCCAATGCTAGATGCCTTCACTCTTGTCATCATTGCTGGCACATTGACACGGACAATTCCCCGTCCGTTGAGGAAGAAACAATGCCGGATGTTAAGAGTGAGTGAGTGAGTGAATAGAATTTAACGTCGCTTTCAACAATATTTCAGCTATATCACGACGAACCAACGAAGCACTACCCAGCCCAGTTGTGTTCCTGCTACATCAAAGAAGAAATATTTGAAGCAGCATGAAACCAGACACCCTCCGTCGACCCTACAAAACACTGAGGACAGCACACAAGACAGAGACAGGACGCTTACACGGTGCAATAAAGACAAGTGATATTACAGTGCTACATCACATTATCAAGTTCCTCAGCAAAATGCATTGAAGCAACGGGATGTTAAGAGAAACAAATTTATGGTTACACCTGCAAAATCTGCTCTGCCAATTATTCATGCTCAATTAAATACTCCAAAGAATACTTATGCAAAATAAGAGTTTTGCACATTTCTAATTTAATCTCTCTCACCCATCATTTTTGAAGACATTTTTTATATTTTATATATCGATGGTCGAGAAATATGAAAGGAAATGATTTTCTCTTAAAACGGAACAAAGAAACAACCACAAAGAATGCATCTTTAAATCAAAACTAAGGTAGGGATAACGGTACTATTTTTTCTCTTTGAGAAAGCTCATGTCATGACGTCATCGTGGAATAGAGCAATATCACTGGCTAATCGGACAGCGGGGTGGACTTGAAATCGCCCGGGAAATGTGTAAAAAGTACTGCAGCGAACAAGCATATATGCTGACTGTAACATGCTGTAGTTACACGTTAGTCATTAAGACTTTCCCGAGCAGTCCTCGTCACCTATGAGCTTATGCCCATATTTGAAAAAATTAGAAGCCAGCAATGTGTCGTAGCTTATATTTTAACCTATTTGAACTCCAGTTGTGAGTAGCCGTGATTGTTTTGACTGGAGAGACGCCTACGTGTCCTTTCAGCTAGTCCAATATAATGTGACTGGAATACGTCCTCCTTTAATATGTTGATGTCTACCATGTCCGTACAGCCCAATCGAACATCCAAATAATAAAAGAAAGGCTGTCAGTCACCCATTTTATTGGACTAGCTCTACAGCGTATTCCCAATATAAAGTCACTTTGTCTGTGAACCCGGCGAAGAACACTAAAAACGCCGTCGGAATCTGCTCACAGCAAGGCAACAGTATATTCGCACAACATTCGAATTAAATTCATGTTGTTAAAGACATTGCGTGAACATTTCAGTTGGACACCATGAGTTATGAGTTACCGTACCCAACCTGCACGGTACTTCCAGATTGGAAGACTCAGACTTACTTGTGAGAATTTAATTTCGATCTCTGACTGTAGTACCTGGGTGCTGCACGCTAAAATCGGCACTGTTGTTGTTGTTGTTTATCTGTCAATCCACTCTTAACTCGATGGGTATTTTTCACTGGTATGTTTAATTTGTTGTTGTGATCGGCACAAAGATGATGGTCAGATTCCCCGCCAAGAATGCTTCTCGCTGCGACTGATGAAAGGCGTTTGCGCGCGGTAAACGCTATCTGGGCTAGCACCGCATGACAATTCCAAATATATGTGTTGTTGAATGTCTTATTGCGTAAGGGCACAGGACTTTCCACTCTAAGACGTACAGCTGACAGGTGTGCTAAGACATTTGCATTTTCCGGAACATATTGTCTTAATTCAATAGAACTGAGAAAACTTCTTGGCTCGGTTTCATTGTTCCTTTGTCTTCTGGCTGGTTGCCTTAGTAGAGTCATTCAGACTGTAATCTTGCGAATTGACACACAGCAAGCTGTGCGATACTGTTTGCCTTCAGAAATTACCTGGGTACATGGAGACATAATGGTGATTCTTGTATGTTGAGAATTCATGCTCAGACAGCACTGTCCATGATTCTCAGTTGCAGTGAAAATTGATTGAATATAAGTATCATAGTGACAGTATCGCAAAGAGAGAATGCTATTCTTTCCCAATTCTGCTCTGCTGATAAGGAATTTTGATGCAGTTTAGGCCTTCTGCTACAGAAATATTTCGCTTCCCTTGCCACTTAACTCACAGCTGCCAGTAAATGCAAAACGACAGCGATTAACTGTCTTTTTTTGATCACAGGAACACTCCGTCTATGTTTTCATAGCTTTAGCAATGCCACTCTTATCAGCAACCTGTGGTCACACAGAATACAGCACATTTCGTCCTCAAACCAACTCGTCCCCAACCAACTTGTCCCCAACTGGAGTCAATTCATCCCAACGTTGAATCAATTCGTCCACAACCTTGAGTCAAATCGTCCCCGAACAAAAATCAAAAGTTTAGCAACGAATTTGATCAAATATAGCTACGTTCAAAAAATGACAGAGATAAAATGACATTAAAGACATTTTTTGTTTAAATGGTAATGTCTTCTTTTAAAATAAACAGATAAATATCACCTTTCAAGAGCACGACTGGGATACGCATACAAATAAAAATAGCTAGCCCCCTTTAGCATGTTTGCATTAATTGGCTAATGCAGTTCACATAATTTATGAATATTTCCTAAAATTATCAGTAGGAAATGCCTGTTGACTTGTCACGGCTGTCGAACTGGAATACCTTCTAACTTGGTCGAACATTTGCACTGCAAACAATCGGCAGACCCGTCATTTAAGACAACTTCAATCGGCAGCACTTTGCGTGCAATATACTTGGCCCTTTTCACTCCTATGTTGAATGGTTCCCCACATGTAGTCACCTATTGTATGTGTCTTACATGCCGGATTTGCCAAACAATCCAGGGTTGGTATGAATGACGCGTCGCTAAATTGTTTACTGTGTCTTGTGTCAGCTAAAGGACCTTGTATCTTTAAATGAGTAAATGACCCCACGTCAGGTGCAAAAAATAGAATAATTCCACTATAAAAAATTGTTCAACTGGCATGAAGTACAATACTATATTGTATATTCAGAAAAATTTCAAGGCACTGAGTCTCATCATCCTCGAGTAACATGGCCGTAAAGTAGTGCATTTGTGCAAAATAGTTGATTCTGCATGAAGTGAAAACAATTCATATTGTTCTCTGTAAACACATGAAGATAATCGATAACCAGAACCACATTTGGTCTACGTCTACATATTGGAACAGCGAGTTCTGTTTATCGTTTATCTTCATATGTTTATAGGAAGAAATATGAGGTGTTTGTGCCTCAAAATTGGCGATTTTGCACGAATGCACTGCTTTACGGCCCTGCCATTCGAGAATGATGATACTCAGTGCCTTGAAACTTTCCTAAGTATACACTGTAATATTGTACTTCATGCCAACTGAACAATTCTTGTATATGCAATATTTAATTTTTGGCACTTCTACCGCACCTGTTCTGGGGCCATTTACCCATCTAAACATACCTGGTCCTTTCACACAGAATGACATCTCTTGTTTGAAACTGTAGTGCTAGAACCGCTTCCTATAAGCACAACGCTTTGCTTAAATTTTACAGTACATGTCTTAGCTCAGTTAAGATCTTTACAAACAGTTTATTTCAGAATAAATAAATGACTAAGAGAAAACAAAGGGAGATTTAAAATAAAGAATCACATTTACTTTGGAATTTTGGATTTTGTATCAAATATTTTAAAACGTCAAAGGCAAATGGCTCCTAAACCCTAGTGTTATTTTATCAATATTGCTCAACAAAGTGTCAAAGAATCAGTTACCGGTATCCATAGAATCTCAACCTTGGTGATGTTGACGAGTGGGTGGATTATAAGATTAAGTCAACCGTTTGTATTGCATGTCCAAAAATATAACAGAAAGAAATTAAATGAATTTAAACGAAATCAAAACAAATAAATTGCAAGGAATAAATGTGACACATCTAGCATAGCTATGACTCCTATAAGATTCATTGGTAAAATTTAATTTTAGGGTGGGGACGATTTGACTCAAGGTTGCGAACGAGCTGATTCAAGTTGGGAGAGTGTGGGATGAGGACGAGTTGGTTTGCATGGGGACGAAATGATCTGCACCCGCCACACAAGAAGCATTCGAATGGCTTTTCAACAGGGTGTGTTGTCTACTTGTACATGTATGTTTATTTATTTATTTATTTCGAGAGAAAATACTACGGGAACAAAACCTTCGACGTGCTCAATGAGAATATAATAATACGTTATTACAATACATTTCAAGTAACAAAAATCAGGTCAACGCAATATCAAAATCTTAAGTACCGCTATTTGCATTTTATAATAATTAAAAATTATTTATATTATATTAATAATATATTAGTAGTATATAAAGCTTACAACTCGTAAATTTGAGGTGGAATTGAGATAGGAGGCGAACGGTGATGTCACTTCCGGTGATGCTGTCACTCCCGTTTCGAGGTCACGTCTGGTAACGTGACTGGTGGGATGGATGCAAAAATAGTTTTTTCCAAAAAAGAAGAGAGAAAACAAAAACTTAAAATAAAACAACACGAACACGAAACCAAAAACGGAAAATGGACTTTCCACCTAGTCAAATGGGTCTATAGGGGCCTGGGATCCACATTGGTCGCACAGGGAGTCATATTGTAGTTCTTGTGCGCAGATTACGATTGGGTTGGTTGATGTCGAGGGGTAGCAGAGAAAGATAGCATTTTTGAGGGCACGCAGGGGCGTGTTTGGGCACTCTAGGGCACCTGGGTCTAAATGGGTCGTGTAGTGTGTCATCTTGCAGCTGCACATGAGCAACCGAGAATTAATACCAAAATGTAATAGTGTAGGGTGCGGAAGAGCATGTTTGGGTCTCTTGGGACTACCCTGGATCCGAATGAGCTGTGTACGTTGTCGTGTTAAAGCTGTCGTTGTTTGTAATCATACAGTGTCCTGGCCATAGTGTGACTATGACGTCATGATGCGCATGCACAGCAGTTGTAAGGAAATGACATTTTTGGGCTGCGCAGGGCGTGTTTGGTCAATCTATATAGCTAGGTGCCAAACTGAGTCCTATGTGATGTCCCGGGTCTCAGAACTGACGTCAGTGTGCGCATGCTTAGATGCTAGGGATGTCAGTTTTTATAGATTTCGGGGATCATTGGACAATACTTGATACACAATATGTTATGCATGGTGTCCCGTTGAAGCTCCCGTTATGTAGAATATGTCCGAGGGATGCTTGGATGTATATCATTAATAAATAAATTTTAATACTTTACAGTGCGCCTTGACACGTCATGAACACAGTCCTTATAGTTCGTGTAAGACTTCTTCTCGTGGTAAAATTATCACTAAAAATGCGAAATGTTGAGGACAATGAACCTAAGGAAAAACAAAATGACCACCACACAATAAATATAAAATTTCAATACTCTAGTTTGACATTCCGGCACCTTGCTGTCTCTAAATTGTTAGATGTACAAAGTAAGTACCAAAGTAGGTTGAAATGATTTTGTTACATTGCAACAGCATGGCCACTCGCGGAATACAGCTCAAACAAGCTAGAGACACCAATGCCTGTTGTTGTAATTCACAATTGTCGTCTTCCTCCGGCTTCTCATACCCAGGAGGTATCAAACATTCAGCGTTGTTCCCCATCGCGAAGGACTGTGTCGTTGTTATCACACCGCTGCCATAAATCCGAGGATCAGGTGAAGACGCTCCTGGAATATGCTCATCATCAGCACGTGGACTTGACATAGACGATTTGATGGGTGTCTCTTCTGTCGACACTGCCTTTGTGTCGTGGACTCTTCTGGGGGAATTATGAGGATTTGTTTCACGGTGATCGATAACTCACACCACTGACACAATAATTCCGTTTTTCTAATACGTGCAGGCTGTCATATCTGCAACTTAAGATATAGGATCACCTTAGTAGTCGCCAACTCGTTCTTAATCTGCATCTCATCTGCATGCCTTGATTGCGCCATAGATATGGTGGTCATATGCAGTGGCATTTTCCGAAAGTTTGTCAAATTATTTGAGTTGTGTACGCTGCTGGTCGATATTCAAATCCATTTCAAACGTTCAGTACCACCTTTAGCTGTTGTTTGTAATACTTAGAGACTTCTTCGCCTCGTCTTTGATTACATAATCCTTGCAAACTCGCCAATGCAAACTTTTTACAGGTAGGGCTTGCTACGTAACAGAATATCAAGACCTGCTGGTGTTTTAGAATGTATCAGGAAACATGAACAAAACGATGGATGATTGCAGAATAAAGATGAAAATCACGAGGTTTATTCTTCTCCGACAGCGTACATATACAACAGAGCAAATCTTCTCCTAACATAGTCACCGTCTGGAGACAGAGATGTTACCGTCCCAGGAGTCAAATTGTTAAATGGCTGTCTACATTAGCATGCAGTAAAAACCTCTTAACACAGCATGAAGATAAACTGTAAATTTCTTATATCCAATCAGTGTTAAGATAGAACGTTCACTACTGATAAATCAAATATTACATGCTTTGTAATTTGTTCTGGTAAACCGCCATGACATGGCGTTAAACATGGTTCGTTAAATCTGAGTAATTTCAAATGAATTCAAGTTATAAAATCAGATATCTGAGATACAATGTCTACAGCAGAACAGACTAAGGAATAGAATGATTTGAACTCCGGATCATGAAACCTGACTTCTTGAGCACATCAGCTCCACATTCAGTTACTGTCTGTAGAATTCATATATATTTCCTCTTACTAGATGGCTATTTACAAAAGGGGCGTATATAAATTTAAACTCTCAACTAATCTTGACCATGTCATCTAATGAAAAAATAAAATTATTTGAGATCTGGAAGTCTCGGAACTGTCACACGGTCAGATAAGACCCTGAACTCTAACCAAAGCTTGGTCATGTCAATTTATATGCTATATGCCTATGAACGAGCTCTTCTGGTTTTTATTACTCCAAACAAGAGAAATATATGTTGTTTAATTAACTTGTTGAAATACCTGTAATATAATTTCCAAAGTTAAGACATTGATGATAATTTCATAAAGATAGCATATATTAAATTCAGATGTCCATGTATGAGAGGCCTTTTTTATGCGCATAAATTAAATCACAAGGGGACAATATCACGATTGGGTAAGACCAGCTGTTCTCTATGAGAGGCCGTGAAAATATGATATTTGATGAACATCATCACGATGTTTCACAAACAAATAGGTGGTCAGTGAATAACACAAATTGTTCTCTGTTTCACGTGCTGACGATATGATTCTTGATGACAGTTAAATAACACAATTGTTCTCAGTCATATCTTATCAGATCATGACGATATGACATTGTATGATAATTACCTAAGCTAGGTTGTTCTCTACGTCGGATTTATATATGTCAGATGGCGATATGACACTTGATGATGACTAGCACAAGTTCTGCTCTATGTCAGGTCGTGACAAAATGACGAAATCACGATGGCCGTTGATGGTAATTTGGTAGTCAAGTATTCTCTCTCTCGCGTCGTGATGATAGACGATTTGATGCTCAGATATTGTTAACTGTATCGAGTCGTGATAATGTCACGATGGTGATACGATAGAACAAGTGGTTAACTATATCAGGTAGTGATGATTACATATTTTTTATATTTGATTATATTTCATATACATAGATGAGACGAATATCTACATGTATGTCAGGAGGTGACGATATTTTACAATTATATCTTTACATATGCAGATATGTTAAGATGTCAAAGTTGAAATTTGAACTTGAACTTCGAGTTTGAAACTTGAATTTGAAATTTAAGTTCAAAAGCTGATACATTTTATTTGAATTAAAATTGAATTTTTAATTTAACATTCAAACTTGAAATTCTATTTAAACTTTCATTTAACAATTTAACAATAATACATTTATCAAACAAGGAGGCTGGAATAATATTTACAATTGACTTAAAATGCTCATTGTTTTGTATTTGGCGATGGCAAACGTGGAAGGTAAAATTCAAAATAGACAGTCGTGGGAATTACAAGTCTCCTTATATGTTTCATACGGACTTTCCTGTCTTAAGTAGAACACCAGACAACTGCTCGATCAGCCGAATTTAATACCAGACATTCAATTTGTTTACAGTTCCATAGTAACATATTGCGCCATGTGCAAGAGTCTCGCACGTAATAATACGCCAGTCAAGCCAGTCAGTGCGGTGGCAGTCGTTCTCTTGACGGTACATACAATAACTGACTGTACATACAGTAATTCCTTTTGAGCATTGTTCGGCATAGTCGCGTTCACGGTGGTCTAATGTTCAGCGAACACGGATGCCAATAGGTGGGATGTCAAACTTGTTAGAATAAGTCCTCCTGATGACATCGAAAGTTCATGTTCACATTCATGTTGATCGTAAAAGAAGATGATCTATTTTGCCGTGTAATGCGTGACCCAGGTGGAGATTGTGTCCTAGGCTAATGAGGATGGAAGGCAGTTCTACTCTCAAAAAACACGTGAGTAAAATTTAACAAAAAAACTGTGGAAAATGATCTCGCTCAATTTCTCGAGTGAAAAATTGCACTGCAAGTAAAAACATTCACTCAAGTTGAGTGGCTCCGTGGGGCGTCCAGGGATTGACCTGGGATGTCGTTGTGCACATCGCAGGTCATGGTAAGAATAGGCCTCGGCTCCTCAGACAGCTTATCGTAAGAGGCGACTAACTGAGGCACTCGTGGGGTTCCCGAGTGTGAAAAGGAATAGGACCCCACCCGTGTGGTTCCCGGGTGTGAAAAGGAATAGGACCCAACGTCGTGATATGACTGAAATATAGTTGAAAGCGACGTTAAATCATATTCCCCCACTCACTCACTCAAGTTGAGTGAATTTCGCTCAAGTTGAGCGAAGTTGATTCCAGTTAAGTTGAGTGAAGATTATTTTCACTCAACTTGAGTGAGTGAAAATTACTGATTTATCAGCTCAATCTTGGACGAATTTCACTCAACTTGAGCCGGATCAGCTCCCAATATCACATGTACTTGAGCGAACTCTTCACTCAAGATTTTTTGGAGAGTACAATAATCAAAACCAACATTCAGCAACCAGCCGTCCTCCATGAATAATTTTCAAGTCAATAATCCATAATCGAAATGGTTTTTTTTCGTATGACACGTACAGTGCCAGGTAGATATCGAATAAGATTTTGAATCCAACTAAATACGAACTACTTCATGCAATAGAGAAGTGGTCAGTCGTTTTAATGAAACCAGCCAGTATCTCAGTCAATAATTTTCCTACTCTAGACTGTATCTCAGTCACGTAATCGTTTTCCCTTTACAGAATGTATAGCAGTTATGCATTGATTTTCTTTTTCCAGATTGTATTTCAGTCACTCAGTGATTTTCCTTTCCAGATTGTATCTCAATCCCACATCGATTTTCCTATTCCAGTTTGTATTTCAGTCAATTATTAATTTTCCCTTTTCAGAATGTATCTTAGTCACTCATTGATTTTACTTTTCCATATTACATTATACATTCCCACAATGATTTTCCTTTTCCAGAATGTAAGCTTATCTCATTCACTCAATGATTTTCACTAATATCATGTGACGACAATAGACTAAATTCGCTCTGAAATTGCAGTTAGCGTTAACTGAGTGTTCGACGTCGCGGATTTGTGGTGCCGCTGTCTGAAGAGTCCGACCACTTTTGACGTACAAACGAATGCAATGAAGATGTAAATCCCCTGTGTTGAATTCAACAGCGAGAAGGTATACCAAACAGCCTTGACTGGAAACAGGTTGGCCAGAAATCCCACGATCCAGGTAAAGCCCATAATGGATGATACCCGTGCATAAACGCCCGCCCTTCTCTGCCGATCCTTGACAAGTTTCACCTCCTTGGCTAGTTTGCCGATGCGATAGATACTGGAAACAATGAAACAGTAAGCGATGACGTTGATGAGCAGGTGGACAGACACCGGGACAATGAAGCCGAACACCAACGCGTACCAGTTACCGATCCAACAGATGGATTCCCGGCCATATCCCATGTCAACCGCTTTGGTGTAATTGAGACACACGCACACAGCAACAACAACGAGTGGCACTGACCACCCCGCCAAACTATACAGAAGGAAACGGCAACCCGAATGATCACGACTAGACAGTGGATGGCATATTCCAAAAACTCGAGACAGGTCATAGGCCAGAACATTCGTCCACGAAAACGAGGCTAACCAGAAAACATGCTGCGCAACTGCGATTGCCTGACACGCGTAGTCGTTCATCGAGGTAACAATACCACCGATCAGGAGCAGACTTTGGGCCACAAATATGGACAGGACCAAGTTTATGATACACTTGCCGGGTAGGTTTTGCAATTCCTCGAAACAGCTATACACGAGGAAGGTCGAAGCCAGGCCGGAAAGTGACAAGGAACTACCAATAACAGTTATATAGAACTCAATTTTGTCCGCAGTTTGTCTTCCACTTCGAAGCAGGAATTCTTGCAGTTCCTCCGCGCAGACCCATACCTCGTCCTCAACAACTATCAAGGTCGGGATATCAATCTGTGACAGATTTTGAAGGCTTGTATAATTCAAGATATCTTGGATAGCGTACGAAGTCAAGGTACAATAATTTTCTGCGGAATTCCCACATACCCTGACCTCCCTTGCATAAACTGGTATTCCACCACCCATGTCCGTCTCTTCAGCCCTGGACGGAGACCACTGGATTTCTAAGGGCCAGGGGACACGGCAATTTTCTGTCCTATTGCCAGGAACAACAGCAGCACCTCTTAGTGGATCGCATACCAATGGATTTTTCGCGTAAGTGAGAGCATCCAAACTACCGGTATACACTTCAACATTTGTCAGACAAGCTATGTCCATGGGATGCTGTAATCTACTCATTGTTGCTCCGCAAACGGTCTGTCCCAATATAGACACAAGTGAGTTCAGAAAATTATCAAATAATTCAACCGCCTCAGTAATCGTTACATTGGGCTCAATTAGGGAACACTCAATTTTAACTTCACTGTTCATTTTCAGGTGTCCACAACTGCCGAAGTACCCCGTCAAGAGGGTCAAATTGATCAACCGAGGGAACTCTTCACGCAAAACATTAACTTTCAGTTGTTCGAACGTTTGGCTGAGAAGGGAATCATTGGCGAGTAAATAAACCTGTGCATGAAAGACATCGAAATCCTGTCCGAAATGAGATTCCAGGTTACTCATGGTCTGAATTGAAGAATCCTTGATGTAATTGGAAACTGTTTCCTGTTCGATCGAACTTTCAAATCTGCTCAGATCAAAAAGGAGTGAAAAGGACACCTTATCGCTTTCATCGATCTGGAAGCCTTTTCTATGAGAATTCCCGGACCCCCAACATCGTTCTTGTTTCACCGCTGAAGACAGACACTGGAGACAAAAGCGATTTCTCACAATCAAAGACTTATCTGAGGAATTAAGTTTTATCTCCCTTGGGTCGAGGAATGAAGAACACTCTGGCTGAGCCTCACACTGGTGAATATCCATTGTAATGCATTCCCTCGAGGTCCATGTCTGGTCCGGAGACGGCTTCAGTATGACTGAGCATTCCTTGATATCAGAAAGCGTTATTCTAGAAAACGGTAATTTCTGGAGACGTTTGCCTTCAGCGACGCTAAGTGTTGGACATGAAATGACAGGTTGAAATGGTGCCACATCGCCGACGGATATGTTGTGGCAGAGAACGCAATAGATATTCCGATAGAAATCGCCGCGATCCCTGTGAAATATGGGTACGTTTTCAACAATGCTGGTCCGCGAAGGTCGCTCGCATTTCCTGACCAGCTGATGAGAATCTGGCAGAAGATCTTTGCAGCGGGAGATCAAGAGTTTCGGTTTATCGAAAAACTTCACAAATATACACGAATAGCATGGTTGTCCTTGACAAGAAAACTGCGCGCCCCAATCATCCGATGGTTGTCCTGTAGTGACGTTCTGTGAAGTATTTGATCGGTTACAAACTTGATCGTAATCTTGGCAGCAATCGTTGAACTTGGCACATCTGTCGTCACAGGAGCAGGGGATGTCGAAACTCATCTTCGCTCGTTTTCCGCACCGATCTTTACAGGTTGCCGTTGGGCAAGCTGTGTACTTTGTGATCGGGTAGTCGCGACTCTCGGTGACATTGGCACAACAACCGGTATTTGGAACTGTGGTAAAAGATAGATAAAAGAAGATTCAATACATTACAGCTCAATGAAAATATCCTCCGTAAACCGAATAAGAATCGTTATTATCAGAAATATATAGCCTGCGATTTCCGAATTTGGTAGTGTGTGTAGAATGTATGCAGCAATGCTGTTTAATGATAGCTATCCCGTTAGAGGCACTTTTTGCAACTCCGTGACAATTTGTCTTCTGAATTGATAAATATACAAGATAACCATAACAAACTATATATTTTATGAAAGCGTACATCGTAGGGATTCCAACTGTATGATTGGTATAACCGATGCTCCTACTGTGTAGAAAATATTCCACTTTAAAAAATTTAAATGAAAACAATAGCATCCATTTTGCAATTTAAATTTCATGAAAACTGTTGATCTTGTTTCAACTTTGATGGTATACCTTGGTAGGAGAAAACTCGAACTAGTAAATTTTATTTCATTTTTTAAAATTTTTGTCTCATATTGTTTTCACAGTTATTTTACTAAAATAAATTGGAAAACACGTAATATTTTACGGTCGTTTGTCTTAAAAGTTGAATAATTAAAAAACTAAGCCGAACTTACAAAACGAGAGACAAAGGTTACTAGATCACCTTATAAGTAATAAGCATGCCCAATTTCTTAATTTTTTGCTTGAATTCTATTGTCAAATACATTTTTAATCTGTCTCATGAGACCTACTCGATTTCCTGTTTATTCTGGATAACTATTACACTAAGTTATTCATGAAGGCGGTTGAAAATCCAATTTAAACTTAAAAAACTTGCTAAAACTTGTTCAGCTGAGAAATGTTCACACCTGTGCTGATCTCTTCACGGCGTGAACAGTGAATATTTGAATGAAGAAATAAAAAAGACAAATTTTGACCCTCTAACGGGATAGCTATCCTTAATGGGGCCAACATGACAAGGTAATATGGCTACTGTCATAGAAATAGGGCGCAATATAATGCGCAAATAGACAGCATCAATTTAGCCAACTAGGACATAGTTCTGGCGCGCGCCTCATCTGCGCCCCTCACCCTCCTCATTTGGCCAATATGGTTAGGGTGAAAATAAGAGCGCGTTCTAAATATTTTAATTGCGCCGTACATGCTCCCTACTAGAGAATACAGCGCATATTGGGCGCAGTCTTAGAGCGCAGATGAGTCGCAGGTGGGGCATGTTCAGAATGACAGCATGAATGTTGTACCTATGGGGCGCAGTCAAGGCGCAGTTAAGGCTCACTAGGCCTGAAACTTGATGGAGATTTATCCCACCTGACCCCCAACATCCATGGCAATTACATCCCATTTCTATCCCTTGATGCAGTGTAGGCCCACTACATCCATGAGAATTGAAGGTCTTGTGGGGATCATTATAGATTTCAATTAGCCTGTCACCTCCCCCCCCCCCATCATGTAACATGACATCAAGTTGATTGCCAGCGCGAAGTCCCTGGACTGGCACAGCCGGAAGGGCATGCTTTAAATTGGGGTATCGAGTTACATATAGGACCTCACGACATACGACACGTGTTACATAAGCGATGCCAGATTTCTGGATAAGTGATAACCTGTCACGCAGATGAATCAATTCACAATTCATCACGTGATTTAAAGAGCTATAATACGTCATCAGGGTTCAGGTCTATCAGAGTACAGTATGCATAATTTGGAAATGCAAGTAAGACGTAAAACCTTTAAAAAGAAAAACATCGAATGTTAGTCAGATATCAATAATGCCTGTTGAAAGCATACTGTCTCATCTAATTAAGTCTAATTTTACTTTTCATGTTCATATATCTTCATCTAAATGTACAGTTCTGGTTTGAATTATATTTATAAGAAAATAATACATTGTACAATCAGCTGTTCAAATAGTACATCAGGATGCCAGCTGATACTTTTGCTCAGTCAACTTGTTGTCTTCTACATACATCTGAAACTCTTTGCATTACCTACTGACTGAAAATCCTGTTGAATGAACACGAAAACGTCAAGTTCAAAATGTTTTTCTTAAAAACCAATATATCTGCCTGTTTTTTGTTAGCATCAGCCTATAAGATAAAGTTCATTTAACAATTTTGTCTGACTTATCAGATAATATCCTAAAGTGCTGTCAATAATTACAATCGTCTAGTCCGTCATTCATAATCCAGCCGTCGTCCATTAGAGAATATCCGCGTCCATAATCCAAAGACCTATTCCATATGTAAGGCGCAATTGAGGGGCCATAAGGGCGCTCTCTCATACTAATAGCATGATTGATGCACTTTTGGGGCGCAGTGCAGGTGAGGCGCATATGTATTTTTAACCCTACCTTGTCTGGATAAAAGCTTGAGCGAGGACACTCCGTGACTTTTTAGCTTATCACATTGGGGATAATTTTGAACCTATTTGCATAACGCCCGAACAGAGAATCATCAATTCAAAATGGCGACCATCTCTGGTACCAAAAAAGTGATGTTTTCGTCAGTTTTCTTCCAAATTCTTGCTGTTCTGCGAGGCAAATTGGGCAAAAGCTATTTTATTTCACATCAGATTATCATTTACTAATGTATCATGCAGCTTTGCGAAGGAAAGATGTAAATAAAAAATTTGAAAAATCTGATGTCACCACTGTGAGGTCATCGTGTTGGCCGTCTTGGCTTTTCTTTTACATTTTCTAGTAGAGCTTAACCCAAAGATATAGCGAAAATATAAAGCGGGGGGGGGGGGGCAATTTCCGTCCCTCCTCCCAGGCTGCGGTACACCCCAAATCGCCCAGACCAGATCGGGTTAAGCAAAGACTGAATTTTGTTTGAAATAATATTGTGAATTTGAAGTCCAGAATAGTGGAAAAGTCAGATCTTAATCAGCGACATGTCCGAAAGAGGAGCGGTTTATTAAGTCTGAGTTTTAATCAGATTGGGGATGTGGAAGTCACATTTCCCGCAAATAATTTTTGTCTGATTTCACGCGCTTGAAATATTGGAGTATGGAATAGAGTATATTGATGGAAAACCTGGAATACTGCTTGAGACATTAGGTCCGTTCCCACCCCCACCTCCCTCCCTGAGAGGACGCCCCCCCGCCCCAAACCAACACGTTAACGGCAGTAATGAGACCCTGTGTGCCTAATTTTACCAACTTGCTTGTGATTTTGTGCTATAGGCCCTACACATCAACTTATTTTGTATGTGTACAGTATAGCATCCTCATTGACAGAATCCTCTACAAAACACACTAAATGACTTGCTTTTACTGACACTCCGTTCTGGTCTGTCTCAGCATCATGCGTTGAGGATTCAATGCGCTAGAAATAATTTTGTATACTGGTGTTACAGGTCACATACACCATAATGTATCAATTACCATGGACTTGTACATATGGAACAAACGGCTTGATTCCAGCAAATATAAAGTTCATGTTAATCACAAACAACATACAATTAATAATACTATCAAATAATTATGATTATTCCTTGTGGACATCAATATATTACAGACAATATTATGACTGAATCATGGTATTCAAGGGTATATATGTCTACACTAAACTGAAGGAGACTCGTGATGCTTATTATATATGTTGTAAAACTTCACTTGCTAATCTCGATTATGTTGCTTATTGTGAAAATAAATGAAGTTATGAAAATATATTTAGTATGATTGCCCATTAGAAATATCTTCAGCAGCCAATCATAACAATATATCACACCGTGGCATTGTTGTAATATCACCCAGGTATTGATCTTTGGTTAAGAATGTAATGAGATACATATACCTGTTCTTTGTGTTTATTGATATATTTATTGATTTTCTCTTTGTCTAATTGTCTTCTGTTCAAGTCATTTGGCATCGGTAAAACCTGAAATGTGTATCATGATCTCCTTCTTTCATCTCGTGATAGTGTTTGTTTGGTTCCAGATCACGGGGGCTGAACAAAGCATGTGAAATGTGATCGTATGGCAAATAAATGCCCAGTGGTATGTCCAGGGTTTAAAACTAAAAAAAAAAAAAAATGGGAAAGGCTCTATCCATGCTATCCGTCAAAACGCGCAATAATGTAGGCCTACATGTGGAATGTAGACACTCCTTTGTTTCAACTACAATTCAGAATGAGTTTTCAGAATATCAGGTTTTAACAAGCAAATTATTTTTCATCAACAAGTCTCACAGCACACAATGTGGATGTCACTAAACTGTTAGGATAAATGAAAAGAAAAGGTTTACAATGTTGTCAAACAAAATGTATATGTATATTATTTATCAGCTTTATTAAATAAATTTACAAACTCACGCATGTAGATCAATTTGGGGCTTCTGCAAAATCAAACCATTATTCAACTGTTTTCACTCATTCATTTCAAATGGACTGTAATGATGAGAATGGTATCCTGAGGCAAGGTAATTTGATAGGTTCAAGAATAATTTTTAATTCAGTGTATTAAAATGTTAGTTGACATGTATGCTGCTGGGGGATGAACTTTTGAAATGGGAATTGGGACAAAGACACATGTGGTTTCGTTTAACTGTGATTTGATGCGTCATTACAATAATGCTGGTAAATTATATTTGATAAATGCACAAGAAAATAATGCCAAAATAAGTAGCCCAACACCCCCCCCCCCTCCCCCAAGGAAATATAATTTATATCATATCATCAACTGAAAGAAAAAAAAGTATCAGAAAAATCAGGGTATCGTCGATTGTGCTGTTGTCTTCCAGTCAGTGCGTGCATGACGTCCCGTGCATTTGATATGCAACAACAACAACTTGGACTATTTGGTTGGCTTCGACATAAGTCATCAGCCAACAAATACTTTACGATATATAGAAATGACGGGTGGTGTACTAGAAATCATTGAGTTGTAATGACATATAATGGCCGCAATAAACTTACCAGAAAAACGACAAAAAATCGCATTGTCCATCTCTACAAGCTGGAGAGCCGCCATGTTGAATCTCCCGGTGAAAGCGACCATTGCGTGTAACTCAAAGCATGATGGGAGGTGGAACGCGACTACAGAAGCAAGGCCCATTGAAATGCATTACAATGGGGAACCCCATTATTTCAATAGTGTCCAACAACTTGGCTTCAAAATTTCGTCCGGAACCATAGCAATCCCTCTTGGAAATCCCATGAGTCGTGAGTTCCCCATATGACAATTATTTGGCGGGAGATTTCACGTTGCTCTCCTCGACCTCCGTCTGATCGACGGAGGTAAAAAATCCAGAAGACACAAGTATACATGTGGGGTTTACTTTGAATTTGGGTAAAATGGTTATATCTAGAAGGCACAATTACGACGGGCGTAGATGAAGCGCGGTTATGTTCAGAAGCAAATTGTTGCAGCTAAATAAGGCGCAGATTGAGCGCAGTAACAATAGTAGTTATTTCTGGGGTGCAGTGAAGGCGCGTGCCCTGTCCACTGCTTGTACACGATATAGTTTCAAGGAGCCCCGAGATAAACAGGTTACGGAAAACCTCTCTCTAAAAATGGAGGTAAAAAGGTCGTTTTGGCTTGATAACTTTTGACTTATTCATCATAACGCTACAAAATCTTCGGGCGACTTACTTTAAATATTGTTACATGCCAGAACAGCGGTTTTCCAATGAATGTGTGCATAGTCTAATTATTAACAGAGAACGAAACATGTCGTCTATTCTTATGCAAATTAGATAGATGACAATTTGTTTTTTCAATACCATCCAATGCGGATCCATGGTCGCCTATGGCGGATGTTTCTATCTTCGATATATCATTGAATTTATTGAACAAAAACGACCTCTTTTACCTCCATTTTTAGAGTGAGGTTTTTCCTAACCGGATAAAGAGAACAAAATCTGTCAGGGTACAATAATTAGCCTAACGGGGATGAGGCTATTAGATACTGTTTTACAATGAATTTGATATGGTGATGCTAGAACAAATGATTAACCGTATAGAAAGTGAACCTGTAGATATAGAGGATTTTTGTGGTTCATGTCCAATTCGAGAAAAGGTTTTGGGGAGAAGAAATTGTTTTGTGGTAAAAATGAAATGAAGTCTAGAGATGAGCCTTGGTTTAATCAGGAATGTCGAGTAGCTCGCAATAATTCAACCGAGACAGGAAATGTCTATCGAAGAAATAGAAAAGACAGAAAAAGACAAATTATATTATGAAGAAATGTGAGAGAAGTTTTAATTGTACACCGAGTGAAGTAGAAAGAGAGCAAAAGGATACAATAATTAAAAACGTTATGGCATATCGCTTCAATTAAAAAAAAAAAAAAAGCTAAGAAGTAGATCTATGATCCGAAAAAATTCTAGATATTACTGAATTGTAAACGAACCGATAGCTGGCGATCAATTTATTCTTTCTCTCTCAAAAATCATTTCATATGTATATATGCTCAGTGGCGGGCTTTACGCCATACCAAATATCATTACTCCAAACAAATGAATAGCAGAGATTCGATTAATATATATGAGGAAAATGATGATTTTAACGGAAGTGATGTGCTAAATGCACCTATATCTGAAAAGGAGATAAAATATTTGTTGATACATGCAACCTAAAAAAGGGAAATTTCCAGGAGTGAACAATATTCTGATCGAATACATTAGTTGTATTGGGTAATCATTTCTGTAAATCTGTGATCAATTCAGACAGGAAACTATATTCTTTGCGAGAGTAAATTTGTTATCGCTACAAAGTTTTTATAACTGAATTCTGTTTTGAGCGTTATCTCAAGGAATTGTCAATACGAGAAAGAATAACTATATGTAGGGTCAGGCTAATTAACCACAGTCCACCAATTGAAATAGGTTAGATATAGCAACATCCTTAGGGAAATGAGATAATGTATTTTGTGTAACGATGAAAAACTGGGAGACGAGCTTTCGTTTTTTCAATAGAATGTATAGCACAAATTAATCTGAGAGACAGGATACAAGATACGGTGATCTCAATCACTTCAAACACTGCTTAATGGTAATCAAAAGAAATCACTTAAGATGATTGTTTTCATTAGACGAGGTCTACAGGCTACCAAATACATGAAATATTTGATTAGTTAACAGCCGCCACGTATGTTTATGTATCTTCTGCTGATGTATGTGCTCAATGTTTTTTGAAGCCAGAGCAATAAGCGATTGATCGGATTAATTGATAAGAGAATTTATTTATAGTCGGTTTTTATATAAAACGACAAAACACTAGCTCACGGGAAGATATTGTCACCGACTGTTGCACGGTAGTAGTATAGTAAGAGGATTTCGAGCCACGTTTTCCAGGGAGGTAACTCTTGGTGCCCCTTTTTTCCAGGTTAAAGTATAGGGGGCGCCACATCGTCTTTCACCTCTGTGGCGCCAGGTGGTCACGTGGAGGTCAAAAGTAGTTCCGGCAACCTTTAACCTTTGTATTCCTCCGCGGTCTGGTGGTGATGCCGTCACTTCCGCGGACAGAAAGTAGTCCCATGTCAAGCAAGTGACTTCCAATGTTAATGTATACGGGGAATGCCTAAAAAAGAGTATGGGAATAGACGTTTTTCGACCGGGGTGGGTCCCTAGTGGACCGAATGGGTCGAGTGAGGTGTCAAAGTGAAGCGCTCCTCGAGGGCCATTCAGTCCTGGGTGGGTGCATGTAAAATTAGGATTTTTTCCCGAAAATATAAAAAGCGAAACACGGACTTTACCCCTAAAATAGGAGGAAACCCCTATCAACTCTAGCCAAAAGGGCTAATATCGGTCCCCGAGCTTATCGGGGCCTGCCTATCAAGTCAATGGGGTGGGTGCATGTAAAATTAGGATTTTTTTCCGAAAATATAAAAAGCGGTCTGTATTATACAATATAAGGGAAAATGCCTGTATGGGGTATGGGGATGGTCAATTTTTTTCGTTTGCTTTACTATGGGTTGTGGGGTCTCGTTTTTCTCGTTTCGCCAAGAAAAACACAATGAGAGGGGTCTCAGAGGGAATCGGTGAAATTTTTGGGAAAAGTCACCGAGGTCTGTATATAGGCTCATACTGGCTATATGGGGGGCGAGGTGGTCAATCTTTTTTGTGGGTGTTACTATGGGTTGTGGGGTCTCGTTTTTGTCGTTTCGCCAAGAAAAAAACAATGGGAGGGGTCCCGGAACGAATCGGTGAAATTTTTGTGAAAAGTCACCGAGGTCTGTATATAGGCTCATATAGCTCCATACTGGCTATATGGGGGTATAGGTTCAACCTGGGAAATTCAAACACGTTCATTGTGATATGGGTTGTTTGGATTTGTTTTTCACGTCTCGTCATTTAGAACACGATGGGAAGGGTCTCGAAGCGCAACGGTGAAATTTTGGAAAAGTACCATATAGTCCCATACTGGCTATATGGGGGTATAGGTTCAACCTGGGAAATTCACACACGTTCATTGTGATATGGGTTATTTGGATTTGTTTTTCACGTCTCGTCATTTAGAACACGATGGGAAGGGTTTCGAAGCGAAAGGGTGAACATTTTGGAAAAGTACCGGGTAGGTGTGGATAGGCCCATATAGCTCCATACTGGCTATATGGGAGTATAGGTTCAACCTGGGAAATTCACATACGTTCATTGTCATATGGGTTGTTTGGATTTGTTTTTCACGTCTCGTCATTTAGAACACGATGGGAAGGGTTTCGAAGCGAAACGGTGAAATTTTTGGGAAAAGTTCACGGAGGCCTGGGTAAGCCCATAGACCTATACTGCATGGCTATGGGGTATAGGCCCAACGGGGTGGACGTTTTGGGGTCTAGGTGAGCCCTTAATGATCCTATGGTGTCGTATGAGGTCTTATTTTGAAGCTCTCGTGGAGGAGCATCCCACGGGGTGTGACGTAAAACTGACGTCATTCTGCGCATGCGCAGTAGAGAAAGTGTATGGAAATAGACATTTTGGCGCCGACATGGGTCACTATGGGTCCGATGGAGTCGTATGAGGTCTTATTTTGAAGCTCTTGTGAAGCAGCATCCGACTGGACTCATGGTTCGTCCGTGTTCAAGAGTCTGCGCATGCGCAGTCTGGTCGTATTATAGAAAGCAGGCATGTTGGGGGATGCGTGGGGGTGTGTTTTAACCCACCACTATGGGGTATGATACAAGGCACAGATCCTCCTCACCGCCAACGTGAGTGTCGTACTGAGTCCTATCCTACAGCAAATGCTGGGTCTCGCTCACGCGACCTACACGGGTCCATCCGAGGACCATGGGCAGACCCCGATGGATATGAAGTAGGGTATGTACGGACTCTATGTCTACTCGGACGTGGTCGACAACCACATCGTGGGCGATATCAACACACCTCTGTTACGGGTGGTGCCCATTAAAAAGACGTATGGCGATCAAGTCACCCACAGTTTCACTCACATGCTCTACCTACCCGTACGACAAACCGACATCAACACTATCACGGTGGATATAAGTGACGACACGGGACGACCGGTGGCATTCGAACGAGGAAAAGTGGTGCTGACACTTCATTTTCGACAAGCACGTGCTCCCCACTTTGTATAATGAAGGTCCCTTACGAGTGCGATGCACGAAGCTATATGGACTATTATGCCCAACAGGCCGGGGATGGCCTTCCCGTCTTTAGTGGTGCACGCATGCAACGAGGACATGGGCTAGGGAACATACTCGGGAGCATCGTCAAAACGTTCCTGTCCTTGGTGACGCGTGGGGTGAAAGCGATCGGCAAACAAGCGGTACGCAGTGGACTGCAAGTGGCCGGTGATGTCTTGGGGGGTACGGCACCCAAAGAAGCCTTGAAACGGCGGGCCAAAGAAGCGGGAGGCGTCTTGGTCGCCAAAGCAAAACGAACCGTAGGGAATAAAAGAGCTGCCCCACCGAGACGACGCACATCGAAGACCCAGGATATCTTTTCTTAACCATGTCCTTGATCCACTCCACCAACAGTGAATTTGATTTGTGGACCGTGACGCCCACACAGACCAGTGCCGAACAAGGATTATGGGTGGAGCATCTCCCGCTCTCCAGCATCAACGAAACAGGGCCCATCGAGTTCACCATCAGTAATGCGGATACGGCCTATGTGGATTTAGCCCATACGTACTTGTATGTGAAAGCCAAGGTCGTCAATGGGGATGGCTCCAGAATTATCCAAGCTGCAACGGTGGGCCCGACGAATCTGTGGCTGCACTCGATGTTTTTCTCAGCGACAAACTCATCAGTGACTCGACCAACACGTACCCCTATCGAGCCTACATCGAGACACTGTTGTCGTATGGACGAGAGGCAAAAAAATCTCAGCTGACAGCCGCTTTATTCTACCAGGACACAGCCGAGCACATGGACACGGTGGACAATGAAGGATATAACAAACGGAAGGCTTTCACTGCGAACGGCGCCTCGGTGGATCTCATGGGTCGACTGCACGCAGACATTTTCATGCAAGACCGGTACCTCTTGAACAAGATCCCCATCAAAATTCGACTGATACGGGCGCCTCCGACCTTCACCTTGATGGCCACTAACGTAGACGGGCATGCAGCTGACTATAAGATTGTCATCCAAGACGCAGTCCTGTATGTCCGAAAAGTGAAACCGAATCCAGCCGTTCAATTGGGACACATGAAAGCCTTGGAAACAAAACCAGCCCAGTACCCTATCCGACGTGTGAGAACCAGTGTTCTCTGTGTCTGCTGGAAATATGAGCGGAGCCTACCCAGAGAACCCGTTTGACTTTAAACATTTCGGCATCAATTTTATGGCCCTGCATGTGGATGGACAACAGGTGCCAGCCACGCGGCCTTAACACCGAACTTTGGGTGCAGGAATTTCATTCGAGCCTATCAGGGCCTGTTTACAGCCACCGGTCAAATCAACCAGGGCGAAGGGAATATGATCAGTCGGGAGAACTACGCGAACGGATACACGTTGTTCTGTTTCGATCTGACCCCCACCTTAGGGAACGACCATCAGCTGGCCCTGGCCAAGCGAGGCAATTTACGGTTGCAAATTCACTTTGCACGAGCCCTCAGGACCACCGTCAATGTGATCTGCTACGCCGGGTTTGACAACATCATTCAAGTGGACAAGGCGCGCAACGTCCTGTGTGACTTCTCCACCTAACATGGATACAGACCAGATAACCACCGTGCTGGAGAATGACCCAGAGACACGTATGGTCTTTCAAGGGGTGTTCGCCCGAGATGTGTTCCCATTAGACCGTGTGTATCCTGCTGCTTACGTTCTCAATACGGACCCGATGGATCGGCCCGGTGAACATTGGGTGGCCGTGTACTTGACAGAAGCGAAGGGCGAATACTTTGACCCGTACGGCCTGCCACCCCTCCATCCCGATTTAACAGACTTCATGGATCAAGGCACAGAGACGTGGTGTTGGAACAGTCAAACGTTGCAAAACCTGACCAGTAGCATGTGCGGACAATATTGCTTGTTTTACCTGTACCATCGATGCCGGGGAAGGAACTTATCTACCATCGTACAGATGTTTGACGAGTACCCCAAGGCCGAGGACCGCGATGTACTCGTATATGACTGGGCCGCCGATCATTTCAATATAAAAGACCCGTTCTGGGCTTAAGTTCTTTCAATGTACAAGCTCTCTGTTCTGGGCTTAAGTTTACACACCCCCTGTTCTGGGCTTCAGTTCTTTCAGTGTACAAGCCCCCTGTTCTGGGCTTCACACGTTGTTCTCACGTTGTTGTTGTTCACTGAATAAAAAAATGAGATCTCACCAAAACACCCTGTCTTGTGTGTTTTCTATATGAGCATAGTTCATGAAGGCTATAACAGACATGTGGGGATTCGGTCAAACTGGCCTTGAACACCGTTTTAGCCAATCAGTGGCCTAGGATGGGGCCAAAGGTAACCCATCAATGTCCAGAAAACAATGCAAGAGCACTGCAGTAAAATGGAGAGCCAACGAAATCAGCCCACAGACCAAGTACATGTTTTGGTCTAGGTTAACAGCGGGCATTCCAACATTTGACGATGAGTTACAAGTTACAAGAGCAACAAGTGGAGTGAAAAAAAAACTGACCAAAAAACCCTGTCTTGTGTGTTTTCTATATGAGCATAATGCAAGAAGGCTATAACAAACATGTGGGGATTCGGTGAAACTGGCTTTGAACACCGTTGAGAAAGTAGCCCATCAGTGGCCTAGGATAATCCGAAATTCACCCGCACACTGCCGGTGATGCCGCGCAGGCGTGCGGCCGGATAACCCGCGCGCGCGCGCGCTGCGGCCGGGGCGGGCCGGGCCGGGCCGGGGAAAACCCGGATGTTGAACATCCGGACCCTACGTCTAAGAGGAACATTGGAACTCTTCTGTGTTCGAAGGTAGTTTTAGTGAAATCCGGAAGTGACGTCTGTGCGCAGAACCCACACCACCCAACCACAACCATGGACCCATAGTGGTGGGTTAAAACACACCCCCACGCATCCCCCAACATGCCTGCTTTCTATATACGACCAGACTGCGCATTCGCAGACTCTTGAACATGGACGAACCATGAGTCCAGGCGGATGCTGCTTCACAAGAGCTTCAAAATAAGACCTCATACGACTCCATCGGACCCATGTCGGCGCCAAAATGTCTATTTCCATACACTTTCTCTACTGCGCATGCGCAGAATGACGTCAGTTTTACGTCACACCCATCCCGGGGATGCTCCTCCACGAGAGCTTCAAAATAAGACCTCATACGACACCATAGGATCATTAGGGGCTCACCTAGACCCCAAAACGTCCACCCCGTATGGGCCTATACCCCATAGTCATGCAGTATAGGCCTATGGGCTTACCCAGGCCTCCGTGATTTTTTTCCAAAAATTTCACCGTTTCGCTTCGAAACCCTTCCCATCGTGTTCTAAATGACGAGACGTGAAAAACAAATTCCAACAACCCATATCACAATGAACGTATGTGAATTTCCCAGGTTGAACCTATACTCCCATATAGCCAGTATGTAGCTATATGGGCCTATCCATACCTACCCGGTACTTTTCCAACAATTTCACCCTTTCGGTTCGAAACCCTTCCCATCGTGCTCTAAATGACCAGACGTGAAAAACAAATCCAAACAACCCATATCACAATGAACGTGTGTGAATTTCCCAGGTTGAACCTATACCCCCATATAGCCAGTATGGGACAAAACGACCCTTCCCATCGTGTTCTAAATGACGAGACGTGAAAAACAAATCCAAACAACCCATATCACAATGAACGTGTTTGAATTTCCCAGGTTGAACCTATACCCCCATATAGCCAGTATGGAGCTATATGAGCCTATATACAGACCTCGGTGACTTTTCCCAAAAATTTCACCGGTTCGTTCCTGGACCCCTCCCATTGCGTTTTTCTCGGAGAGACGAGAAAAACGAGACCCCACAACCCATAGTAACACCCACAAAAAAGATTGACCACCTCGCCCCCCATATAGCCAGTATGAGCCTATATACAGACCTCGGTGACTTTTCCCAAAAATTTCACCGATTCGCTCTGGGACCCCTCCCATTGTGTTTTTCTCGGCGAAACGAGAAAAACGAGACCCCACAACCCATAGTAAAGCAAACGAAAAAAATTGACCATCCCCATACCCCATACAGGCATTTCCCCTTATATTGTATAATACAGACCGTGTAAACTCCGTGTTCCGCTTTTTATATTTTCAGAAAAAAATCCTAATTTTACATGCACCCACCCCATTGACTTGATAGGCAGGCCCCGATAAGCCCGGGGATAAGCCCTTTTGGCTAGAGTTGATAGGGGTTTTCCCCTATTTTAGGGTTAAAGTCCGTGTTTCGCTTTTTATAGTTTCGGGTAAAAATCCGAATTTTACATGCACTCACCCATGACTGAATGACCCTCGAGGAGCGCTTCACTTTGACACCTCACTCGACCCATTCGGTCCACTAGGGACCCACCCCGGTCACAAAACGTCTATTTTCCATACTCTTTTTTAGGCATTCCCCGTATACATTAACATTGGAAGTCACTTGGTTGACATGGGACTACTTTCTGTCCGCGGAAGTGACGGCATCACAACCAGACCGCGGAGGAATACAAAGGTTAAAGGTTGCCGGAACTACTTTTGACCTCCACGTGACCTTGAGCTGGCGGCGCCACCAGCTCAAGAGGTGAAAGACGATGTGACGCCCCCTATACTTTAACCTGGAAAAAAGGGGCACCAAGAGTTACCTCCCTGGAAAACGTGGCTCGAAATCCTCTTACCGATGTTCGCTTATAATATGTTTATTCATACAACAGTCCGAACAACAGAATCGCCATTTCTGACTTTCATTTTCATAGCTACAATAATAATGTGACAGGTAGCAGAAAGACATTCATCATTTATCCACATAAAGTTGATTGAACTGGCAGATAGTTATTGAAATAAGTGCTTGGCCAGACAAATTCACTCCCAGTCTAACATGCAAATATTAACGCAAATATGTGGGAAACGGTAACACATGTATTTTCCTTGACGTGTATATAAGTTTGGCTCCAAAGTCAAATGAATTGTTTTCAAAGAGATTGAAATATGGCTATTATCGTTACTCATGTACGGATATTTGAGAGCTTCTTTTATGATGACCGATAATCCTCACTTGGGTGTATGGAAATATTGTGTGTATATATGATTATCACCTATATACTATGAATTCTGCATCCTTCATAGCAATGATAATTACTGTATCAGTCAAATTTGTGGCCACAAGCTGATGATAATAAAATGAGAATGTAATTTCTCAAAATAGAGAAGCTCCGCCCCCTTCATTTTCATTTTACTTTTAGGTGCACAGAGGTCAAATTTACAACTTTTACTACGAAGTCGTCTGCTGTGCGAAATCGGTGCAACATGGCTGATTTTCCGACTATCGATGCCGGCCTTTTGCAGCAGCTTCTTGGACATGAAACTAATGATGACTTTAGTTACATTAAGTCTGATCAACTCGATTTTACGCCCAGAAGCAATGCTTCATTTGCAAACCGATTTGTACCGAATGATAGAGCTGACCAGGAAAATTTGGTTGTAGTCAGTCAGAACAAAAACACTTTGCGGAAAATGATGACGACAGTGCGTGCATTCAAACTGTTCATGTTGGAGATGCACCAGGATTCTACAGAGATACACGAGCTGCCCCCTGAAATTTGGGATGGGTACCTGGCAGAATTCTATGTTGGAATTAGAAAGAGCAAACAAGGTGCTGGTGAGGAGTACGAGCCAATCGCCCTGCTTGGACACGCATCGATGCTCAAGCGCTACTTGAAGATGAAGAAATACAGATATGATATCTCCAAGGACGTATTATTCAAGGATTCTGTGGATACACTCCGCGCGAAATTAGTTGACTTGAAGAAACAAGGCAAGGGAAACCTCCCGAATGCGTCGGATCCTATCGCGCCGGACGATGAGGAGTTGCTTTTTGCTAAAGGGGTCCTCTCGCGTGACGATGGCAAAACACTATTGTATGCGCTGTATCTGCACAATTATGAGCAGTTTGGTCTACGTGGAGCCACAGAACATAAAAATGTGTTGTGGGGAGACATCAAACTGAAGATGTTGAATGGTAAAGAAATTCTTGAACACTCTAAGGAGCGGCAAACCAAGACGCGAACTGGAATAGATCCAGCGAACAGGACGCCATATTTGATGAAGGCATGGGCTGTGCTAGCTAAGATTCATAGCGTCTCCCTTCCCTCACCGCTATGCCGACGACAAATACATTTCCCTGGTGGTAACTCGAACATCTCCATGGCGCACTCATTATTACCTTTTCGCCCTACTGGACCTTCATTAACTTGAGAAAATGGGCCGCCATGAATAAAAATACAGAAATGGCAGACTACATGGCCATTCGTCGGTCAAAAATTAATTACAGACGTTAAAATTATCCCTATGGAGCCTCAAAATCACCTGAAATCGAGGGTCAAGAAGATGGGCGTTTCCGTCATAATAGACCCCGTGTATACAGGGGATGATGATCACAACATCGATTATGGTATTTTTATTCATGGCGGCCCTTTTTCTCAAGTTAATGAAGGTCCAATAGGGCACAAAGGTAATAATAAGTGCGCCATGGAGATGTTCGAATGACCACCAGGGAAATGTATTTGTCGTCGGCGTAGCGGTGAGGGAAGGGAGACGCTATGAATCTTAGCTAGGGCTGTGCCCGACGATCCACTGCGATGCCCTGTCGCAACGTACAAGGAATATCGGAGCCATAGACCGCAATCAATGTTGAGCGACGACAGTCCCTTCTATCTCGGCATCATCTATTCCCCCCGAAGTCATGTTTGGTATAAGGAAACTCTCATGGGAGCGAACAAAATCTAAAAATTGATTCCAGAAATGTACGGGGCTGCGGATATTTCATGGAAAACCCTCACCGCTGTCTCCGGTAGACAAGGCACTGTCACTGGGCTCATCGATGCTGGCTTCGACCCCGTCGTTGTTCAGCACTCCGGACACAAGAATGTCAATTCGCTGAACAGCTACGCGAAGAACTCTCTGAAAACTCAGGAGGAGATGTCTTTGACTCTCAGTACCGGTCATACAGAGCAAACCACGACCACCGTGACAAATTTGAAAACAGACCAGGTCCCATCGCACTCACAACTTAATCCATCACAAGCGCAGATAAACAGCAGTATGTTCTGTCCCAGACCGTCCATGCCAACGTACATGTATCCCGCGAACCTGGACCAATATATGCAACCTTTCCCCAGTTACTTCCCATCGTATCCATGCAGGTTTCTGCCCTGCACCCGCAAGTCACACTTTTCCCAATGAATTTCCCGCGCAGTCCGAAAGTGAAACCAACTGTTATACGCAACCGCCCATCCAGTGTCACCCTTTGCTTTCTGCTGACGTCCCGACCAGGCCAGCGACTCTACCAGAGTATTACATGCCAACACCACCGTCCATTCCTCACTACAGCGGCCCTTTTATAACCGGTTGCAATGTTACATTTCAACACCCAGAGCCCAAGAGGAAGCGAATTAGGGTTATTGAAAGTGACTCTGATGACGATTAAGTTTTCAGAATAAAGCAGAATCAGTATTGACAGTTATTTTTAATATTCCATATAAACCAGTTTCGTTCAATGTTATAAGATTTAATTGGATGAGGTTGAAATATATATAGATTTCCGTTCATTCCTCACTACAGCGGCCCTTTTATAACCGGTTGCAATGTTACATTTCAACACCCAGAGCCCAAGAGGAAGCGAATTAGAGTTATTGAAAGTGACTCTGATGACGATTAAGTTTTCAGAATAAAGCAGAATCAGTATTGACAGTTATTTTTAATATTCCATAAAAATCAGTTTCGTTCAATGTTATAAGATTTAATTGGATGAAGTTGAAATATATATAGATTATTTTATATTTTATATATATAATATATGAGGTTGAAATATATATAGATTATTTTATATTTTATATATATAATTCAATGATATAACATTAAAACTTCACAATATTTTGTCAATATGTATGTTCCTACGAAGTAGGCTACCATCTGCAAATTGTCCGGTAGTCGGTGAGTAAGAGTTCATCAGAGACCTTTCGTCCGCAAAATAAGGAGAATCGTTGATATTAGAATCTTGATTTTTTGCATGAAGTTGCATTAGTGGAATGTTACCAGCAAGTTCTGAGCTGACCTACTTTTGATGAAAATTTCTGGTGATTTCTGGAAATGTTGCAATATGTAGAAGCTTGTGAAGTTTTGTGAAACTCATACAATTTACAAATGTTAAAATATTACCAAAATTGACATATCAGAAAAACGATGTTGGTGTTAATATTTTCTGACGATTTCGTAAATTGTCCACTGACATTAGTCTACACAAATGTGTTGGAAAAATATATTCATTTTAATGTTATCTAGGAAAATCAGCCGATAAACTCGTTACTGAAGTGCACTTTTCTGTCCTTGAGATGCACGGGTGCGGATAATTAATGGAATCAAAGCGCGGTATGTTCTTGACAACTTGTGCAGGGTTTGGTCAATCCGATGAAAAAAATAGGTCCAAACTCCTCGGAGAACAGTGGACTGGTAATATGGTTATACTATTCTTTTTCCAATTCAGATACATTCTCAGTATACGGGGAATACATTTATTGGGACGGGACATTACTTTCCGTGCCAAAACAACTACGGATTACTGTAGTATGTATTCTTACGCGCTCGCCGGACGGGTTCAACCTTTTTGCACACAAGGCCGATGTATACGATTTATTTTCCGATATATGAAGCTCAAATCAACGAAGCTTGAGCACCAAATATGCTGGTCAGTAAAGACGTATTTAGTATGTAAACTCTGCAGAATTCATAGTATATAGGTGATAAATAGACCATCATACTTTGTTTTCAGTTCATGTCGTTCGAGATGTTTTCCCATCGCTCGCGCGGTGATACCAACTCTCTTCCTGCCTTTGGCAGGACTCGAGTTGGTATCACCGCGCTCGCGATGGGAAAACATCTCTCACGACATGAACTGAAAACAGCGTATGATAATCTATAATTCATCCATTGCGAACACCACTTATGATCTGACAATACTAAGGGGACAATACTCTGCGACTAATCGTTCATGACTCCATAATGCTTAGACATAAATCTGACACAGCTAACCGCCGGACTCCAGAAACATAATTTAAACACTGGAAAGTCGCGTATATACTGCAGGGATAATATACCTTAGCATGAACAAATGACGTCATCCCCAACTAAGCATTTGTGCGGGAGCTCACTGATTGGATGAAACTGGAAATGATTGTAGACTCGTACCCAGCTCCAATTCGCTATCGCTCTATGGAGACTAGTTATCGACAGGCATTTTAAATCAGCACTGCACAGTGATTGGCCCATGGTATTCTTCACCCACAATGCCCCTCCACGCTTGTTTGGACGTCGGCAAAATGGTACATCTTCAGAAAATTTATGACCTAGGCCTATCCCAAAATTGTTTAGCATAATCAGATAAACAAGACTAGTACGATCAGACAACATGAAGGCGAAAATACTGTATAATTGACGAAATTCGTTGTTTTCCGCGTTTCAATGGTTGATTTTCAATGCAGAATCTAGGTCAACTAAATTTATAATGTCTGCTGCTTCAAACGAGTAGTAGGCCTACAAGTACGTTCAGTTTTATTTTTTTAACAACAAAACTTGCATAATGTTAGAAACAAAAGTACATATCATAGGGCGTATGAACAGTACTATGTATTGAATGAAGAACAGAAATGCTGCAAATTCCCTGACCTGATCATGAACCCGTCACGTTAAGAACCTTGGAATAGGTCATAAATTTTCCGAAGATGTACCGTCTTGCTGGATGTCGTGGTAGTCGAAGAAGCGAGGGCTTTATTTAGGAAACATACCATAATCGCTCATCGCTCATCAAATCTTACCAAGGATCTATATAATACTTGGTGGATTGGTGGCCGTAGCGCTCAAGGCCCTTTATCGCACCATAGACGAGTACTTGTCACTAGATACACACGAACAACAACAACACATATTGACATTAGTCTATTTACCGGTCTAGATTTAGACCGGTAATTCAGCCAATCAGAAAATACAAAATGCCTGCCGCTGACTAGACCCCAACGGTGCGTGTGAGTTGAGGGCTAGGTACGAGCCTAGAAATGATTGTCGACGTGTACATGTATAGCTACACCCGAGCCAGTATTTTCCGACAGGGTGTTTCACAATGTAGGAATATGATTATATTATAATTTATCACTGCATGAAGATGGCTGCAAATATATTGGCAAGAAGCGATTATTGTAGTAAGAATTTATGAATTAAATGATATAATAGTGAATAAGACTGCGTCGCATCGCTGAGCTCTGGTTATAATATAATTGATAAATGAAGAGAATGTCATTGAAGCTTGGTGGCATAAGTAAATAATAACGATTTTACAAAAAGAGGGGATTGTCACATGCATACAGCATTCAAATTATGTGCAATGTCGATGAAAGACGAACACAATATTGAATGCACCTTCGGAAGTCTTATCGGTCAACTATTGTAAAGTAGTGGTCCATCTAGAAAGGTCGGCTGTACAACATGGAAAAAACATAGGGGCTAATTTCCTTTACTCTAACCTTCATTGAAGTAAAGAATTTTCGCTAGTTTCAGCCAGATCAGTATTTTGTTCATCTGTTGTCGAGCTATTTTTTCCGGAGTCCACACACGTTACGACGAATATATGCCTTTGGCATGGGGTTCTGTTGGAGGATGTTAAACTTGGGATTTCATTTAAGCCCATAAGGGTCGTTTCAAGTTCAGTTAAAAATATAGCCGCAAGCGACAATAGCGGGTTTCAAGGAATTGGCAAGAGCGGACACCATTTCATTTATTACAGGCAACGTCCAAAGCTGAAAAACCAGAATGGGCATACTTTCCAACCTATAAAAGTCTCTCAGAATTGCTACCTATATACGAGAGTATCAATACCAGTTGTTTTTCAAACCAGTATACCACCTGTGAAATTTGATATCCCCATTTTTTTTTTCCAACACATCGTCCAGCACCATATCGATAAATTATTTTTCTAAAAAAAAAAAAACAACAAAAAAACAATGGCATTCGTATGGGAGATATCTTTTGGCTCCGAAACCTCAATATTCGTGATCACAGATTTCTATTTCATATATCTAGGCATTTTGACCATTCAAATCTGATAGTTGTTAGAAAATTTGACAATTTTGAATGGTTGACTTTCGCATCCCACCATCAGAGGTTCCGGAAGAAACATACATCTAAGCCGCCAGCGCCTTGGGCAGTCGTCTTTATTTGAGAAAAAAAATGTAGATAGCCTAATTATCATATCAAGCTTCTGCTTCGAAGAAATGAAAGGAGCATAATTTGGAGAAAAAAAAAAAAATAAAAAAAATAAAACAAACAGAAATGGTCGACATTCATACGATTTAAATCCAGTTATTATGGCTAGATTTATTGAGTTCTGAAATTCTAGCATAATGGAGAGTGGGATAATTTAAACTTCCTCTACCCTAAATCGTGTCGCTAATTTATGTGGTATATTCCAGTAGTTAGTGGCTTATAATAAAATCTTCCATAAACCTGAAAAAGAAAGTGGAAAAAGGGTGGAAAATTTTGGGGCAATTTTGACGACTCCTCGAAATATTTATCGATTGCCCAAAAACAGGCCCTGAGCTGGCAATTAGATCGGGTTGTATTGGCCTAAGTATTTGTCTTACCCCTTAAGCTAGGGGCTCATATAAAGACTATTCGGCTTCTTTGGTGAGCGGAAACATGAGTCGTAAATGCCCCAGTCTCGCTCCCTTAAAATGTGGATGGATATATTACCTCGAAATTTTGTCCGATTTGTAACTTATTGTTATTGTCGAATTCGACGATATGATTCGCACTTACCTGACGTATTATCAGTTCGCATCATTGGGGTTGGATGTATACACTGGCATATAGCCAAGACGACCAACAGTCCATTGGGACCTCCCATGTCCTCAAGAGCCAGGAATCGCAGTTATGAATGCCTCATAGAATTCCCATTTATATAAGCCTTAGCTCTATGTGTAGAACTCTTTGGGTAATATATTGTCAATTATGGAGATCGGTCATTGGCTTTTCTTCTTGAAAGTTTATAAGACTATGAGCTGTTTGCTAAGATTGGCTACCATTTCCGTAAAATGAGGACGTCATCCCGTTTCCAAAGCGACCGCATACTGTAATCGCGTGTGTTGTTCGGCTTCTGATTATTTATCGTCACGTACATTAGACGGAATGTCCTCCGATGAATCGATGTAAGCAGCATTTAACTGGAACAACTTTCTATCGGGATAATAAATTAAAAGTTAATTGAACGCCTAATGAAGACATAAGACCGTTACAGAAGTCTGTCCAATTATCCAGTCGAATTGAAATGTTTTATTTGACATCGACTATGTGAACATGTATCCGGTTTCTAAATGTGGTAAGGTTAATATCGATTTATTTGACAGGACGGTATCCGATAAGTTGATTGAACAGTATAAATAATGACAAAATGCATAAACAGAACATTATCATCCTCGCTAAAACCAGGCCCAATTGGGCGCTGTATCGCGATCAACGACAACACAGCGGTAGACGTCAGCCAATCAGCAAAAGCAACATCCTGCACATATTGACCAATCAGATCACTTGTTTACCGCGATCATGGCGACCGTAACAACAGATTCGAAAACACTATAGCAGATGAACACGCACTTTTTCAATAACCATGAACATTAATAAATATAAAGGAAACATAGAGAAGAGAAAGAGAAAATAAACCCATTCATCTACCATCAAACATCCAACAAGCCTGGCAAATATAGGAAACACTGAAATTTTAAGGGCGGTCCGCGATGTCAGTGTATCCGACCTCACTTTCCCACTGAAGGACTTGAATTGGGTGAAATAACGTACGGATTTCTATAAAATTTCACTGAACTTTCCATTAACATTTTACTGTTATGCGCGCTTGGATTAGATATTTTACATTCGGTATCAGCGAATAGTTTAGCAGCGAAAGTAAAACCCTAACGTATTTTACCATCAGCGCAGTTTTTCTAGGTCACGTAACTGGAATGTGGGCGGAACGCCGTCTGCTATGCAAGATGGTCAAGGGTTCGCCTTCGGCTCACAAAATAGAAGCCTCGACGTCGTCAAGATGGAACATTATAGGATAACATTAGTACAAACTATAATTGGCTGTTGTTTTTTATACACAATCTGAGATGGAACCAACCAATAGTTGTTCAGTATACAGAAATAAAGTCTCAAACTGATTGATCCGAGATCTCGTTTCGCATGTGAAGCAGCAAAACGACCAAGAGAAGTGGTAAGTCTAAATCGGACGAGAATGGAACCAAGATATTGCGTCGTCGGTTTACACAAGAGTTCTGGTTCACAGAGTTTCAGCACGGTATACAGTGAAATTGGTCAATTTTTCATGAATACAAAATGGTGGTTATAAATCAAAACTGTGGGTCATTAATCCAAAATGGTGCTCATACATTCAAAATGGTGGTGAAAAATTCAAAATGGGGTCATAAATCCAAATTGACGGTCATCAATTCAAACTTGTGATGGTGTTCTTTGTATAACTGTTTGTCACATATGTCAAGCCGTTATATACCATTGTCATTATTGAGTATTTTATGTATCCAGGAGTATTGAGCAGTACGCTGTATAATCTTGCTTCTGTAATTTATTGCTTATACCCTTCATATATACCCGTCATTAATTCACATCACATGATGAAGCTGGTATCCACACTGTTATAAATAACGCCGTAAATTCACAGTTAAATGTACTGGCAGAAAAGGTGCCAGTACATTCAACCGTAAAATTACGTCGCACCGTATTTTACAATTACCGCTTTTTAACTTGTTTTTAACTGGAAAAATGTTGCACCGTAATTTATAATTACCGTTTATTTACAGGCATTCAACTGTAAATTAGGTTGCATGTAATGTACAATTACCGTTTTTATAACGTCCTTCAAGCTGGCACCCTTGTCTACAATTATCGGTCCGGCGGCAACGTATGTCACTGGAAGGCCGAAATGGTCATTGCTCTTTCGCGTATTTCAGCTCTTCGTGTTTACATAATCCCGAAGGAATCTGTGAAATTATTACACGAATAGTGGGACACAACTGCAAGTCAGATAAAACCAAACCCAAACCGTATTATAGACCGAAAACTAAAGTTAGCCGCTGCGTTCGTCCCAGTGCGTGTTCTCAGAATGCTCTGAATGTTGTATCGTACAACGCAGGTGTCGGATGTTTCCTGCAAATGAGCGTTTCGTGTGCAAAGATATCAACCTCCTTTCAGAAGAAACTGAAATGTTATGTTACGTGTGTGCGAAGTTTACCCATTCCAGTTGATGTCAACTGAAATATCACAGTTCAATGTACAGATTAATGTGATTGCGATTAAATGTACTGTAAACTCCAACATACATTTACTGTGAAATAACGGTAATTTATAACAGTGCACTATACTAGTAGCAGAGAAAGCTTGTGCTGTCTGTGTATATTACAACTAGTCTATGACAGTATTTGCTAGTTCTTCCGCTCCATTTTTCGCATTTGTATTTATATAATTATACTCTTAAAATGTCGAATGGATTTTAAGCTATGTACTAAAGATCAGTAAGCAGAGAAAAAACCGTTAATTATGGGTGAATGTCATAAATCGTTTATGTTTGACGAGTTGCGAGGACGCGATAATGCGCCAGAGTGGTTAATTTTCCCTTTATTGTATTCTCGCTTCCACGCGTTTTATGCAAGGCGCGGAGAATGCGAGAGCGCGAGGGAGAGCTACAACCTCTAAGCAGTGTTATCTCTCCCTCTGCCAGTCGATCGACCCTGCCGCCATTCACTTTTTCATGGCGAAAAAACGCCCTGGCATTCTCCACACAGTGGGTCTTCACCAAGCCATATAGCCATTGACGGAGATTAAAAGTGCAAGATTATCTGAACTGCTCTGTATCGCAACAACTTGAATTAACCAAAATTAATCAACTGCAGCACATTTGTGGGATTCGGCTGACAAAAGAAAACGAACAATCGGCGAGTACCGGTAATTAAGTTACTATTCATCTCTTTACAACAACAACAACAACACTCCATCAATGCTAACGGTCGTTTGTTTGAAATCAAATTCGTCTATACCACTAATAGTCCCGATCTGTTGAACACTTAGACAACCTCTACCAAAGAATTATTATTCAGCCTCTGTTGCGATGAATGGTCGAAGGCCAGTGGCAGGTGTTTGGAGTACGATATGTGTTTCTAGTTACGTCTAGATGGTATTTCCCTGATTTACCATCTTGTTTCACCTAGATTGCGTCCAGTCAAACTTTTCGGACACGATTCCCGCCCGAGAAGCACATCACCGGAATTGACATCATTTTCCTACGAAGTAGGCTACCATCTGCAAATTGTGCGGTAGTCAGTGAGTGAGTGAGTCCATCCGAATCCTTTCGTCGGCAAAATAAGGAGAACCGTTGACATTAGAACCTTGTTTTTTTGCATGAAGGTGCATTAGGGGACTGTTACCAACAAGTTCTGAGCTAAACTGCTTTTGATGACCAAAAATCTGGTGATTTTTGATAAAAAACACTGGTGATTCTGACTTGGGCTGTGCCCATCTTAATATAGGCCGGATTTCAACTTGGCGCTGGGGGGTTTCCAAGAGTTCAGTGCGCGTCGGAGTGCTAATGCCCACCCTAATTCGTAGGTCCTGTGACGTTAGTCACACTGCGATGTATAATAAAAGCGATGTTTGTAGAACATTCTGATTACTTGTCAATTCTGCACAATACCTATATGTTGACTTAGCGTTAGAAACAAAGTTCTAGAGATTATTTTCCCCGTTCATATGGGCAGAGAATATGAGAAGTAGTTCGCTCATCTACAAAACTGAAGGAGTTGTTCGGTCGGATTCAAATTGAACTGTGGGGGCGTGGGTTTTCCCCTATACCTCATAGCGACGTCGTAAAGGTCATATTCCGCTAATGAGAGCAGGGTCACAGTCTAGTGAGCCTGTGAAATTGAGCATGCGCTGTGGGGAGGTTGGTCTGTGGTGGGATTTCGTAGATGGTAAATCTAGCGTTAAGAAAGTCAATAATTCAGGAAAATGTCACAGTTTCACTCATCCAAGACTCTGATCACTTTGAGTCGTGACGCAACATAGCAATACATATCAGGATAAGTGTCATAATATGTGCGGTCGTGATCACTCCACAGTGTAAATTTTCTCAGAAACGGCATTTCTTGCAGGGCCTGACCCAGGCCGTTTTTGACGGGTTTGGTAGCCATGATTTTGGGCGCCCAAACAAAAGAAGAAGAAAAAATAAAATAAAATAAAAAATAAATAAATAAATAATAATAATAATAAATAAAATGTTTTTGTTATAGCAAATTCTCATTCTCAACAGACTGAAACCAATACCAATACAAGTACTGTTGCCAAATATTAAGTTATCAGGATATATTTAGACCATTTTATACTCCCACAGCTTCCATGGGCTTTGACAGTCCCACATCGCGGCCTATTTCACTATAACCGATCACACTCTGCACAACGTGTGGGCGTCCGAACTAAAAGTCTAGATCAGGCCCTGTCCTGTCTTGTGTCAACATGGTCATTTGACTCCAGGTATGCATTTTCGGAGTAAAGTTACGAATTACCACTCCCCCACCCCCCTCCACTCGCTCTCTTCCTCCTTGTTATGTTGTGATGTGACCTTCCTTCCGGTTCCTTGTTTTCCAATCTGATACGTCCTCAACTACTATTTGGTTTAAGCAGAATTTATTGAATCATTGGGAGCTCAATGAGCCAGAGATCGTTTTTGCGTCTCCCCAGTCGTATATACAAACAGCACTGTTATTATTCAACAAATACACATACATTTGTACCAAAATATGTACATATTACAATGCATATATATGACAGGTATAGTGGGTGCGTGATACTGTGTACACGCGAAGTAGTAATAAACATTCTAGAGTAATGATTTTCGGCTTTAAACAGTGGTTTCCATTAATGTTGTTTTGTTGAAACGCAGTATTAGACAAAGGAAGTGTTATTGGTCAGAGCTGCATCTGGGGTGAATGACCTATATATGAGCAAATATTTTCATTCCCGTTTGGACGCGAGAAATACTAGACAGCGTTGAAACCTGTTGGTTTTTATGACAAAGGTACATAAGGATATTAATATTTTCTGCTAGACTTTTATCACAATCTCCGAAGAGAAGATTGGGACAAATGACAAAATTATCGACGAATAAACAACGTACATAATCATTATAAGACCAGCATAAATGTTGTTCCTTAAGCTTGAAATATTTTTTTACTGATAATATTTACATAATTCCCATGCTTGACTGCGTGGAAACTATTTTACAGCAGCAATCAACGCTCAGTCAGCCGAGTTGTCGATCTCAAAACCTGCGGGCCGAAAGACAATTTTCAATATTTGATTTTCATTTTTGGCGAACTAAAACGAAAAACGACAATTGAAAATTGAATGTCAAATTTCAATTTTTGATTTTGCAAGATATGGAAAGTTGAATTGTCAAGTGTTACACGGTCCGTGCATGTAACACTTGACAATTCAGCTTTCCATCTTGCAAAATTGAAAGTAGAAAGATGGAAAGCTCTACATCGCTCCCGTATTCGAGCTTTCCATCTCGCAAAATTGAAAGTAGAAAGATGGAAAGCTCTACATCGCTCCCGTGTTCGAGCTTTCCGTCTCGCAAAGTTGAAAGCTGAAAGATGGAAAGCTCTACATCGCTCCCGTGTTCGAGCTTTCCATCTCGCAAAATTGAAAGTAGAAAGAGGGAAAGCTCAGCATCGCTTCCGTATTCCAGCTTACCAAAGTGAGTTTATGTCATATAGAAATACGAGAGCGATGCTTTATTAAAATTGATCTGGTTTCTCCAAACTTACAACATTTGCATTTACGACAAATGTGTGCGTGTAACCTTGCACAGTTCAAATTTTTTTTTTCTGGTTTCGCAAAATCAAAAATTGGAATTTGACCGTCAATTTTCAATTTTTGTTTTTCGTTTTCTCAAAATCAAAAATTGAAATTTGACATTCAATTTTCGTTTTTCGTTTTACTTCGCCCAAAAATGAAAATCAAATAATGAAAATTGCCTCGACTTGTCCGGTTTTCGTTTTGTGATGTTAACTTTAACGTATCAATGTTAAGTTCGCACGTGGAAGGGTTATGATATAACTTCCGGTACGAAGATTAGAATAGAAAACGCAAATCGTGTCGTATACTAGGTGTGGAGAGTGAGAGGCATGTGACCCACCAGGCCACCCTCGAGAGCCAGTGTATATCGATCGATTTGTTATCTATATACACTGCCTTGGTTAGTTGCTCACGGCAGTTCTGGATAAAAATGGATCAAGGGGTATCCTCTAAATCAAACCAATTAGTGAACAGACTCAGCTAGCTCATTACGCCAATCCATTGCACGGTTTGAGATCTGACATCACTGGCATAACTTTGATGTCAGGCTGAAATCGACACCGAGAGTCAAAGCAAAAACCACCGGCTTGGGATACCGACATGCTAATTCAAAATAACCTCGGGGGATGAAATGTTCGAGATGGAGGCAACGACTCAAGGCAACGACTCATTACCTCACTCGAATCACCAAAAATATCCAGGTAAACCATTCACGATTTACCTGGACTTGTGAAGATGCACAAGACCGGTCTGGACAGGTGGCATCCCGCTGTTCTCATTGGACGACGGCTGAATTATGAATGACGGACCAGACGCTTGTAATTGGCAAAGAGATTTTCTCATTTCTAAAAATAGATGTTTAGAGCACTATAAAAGCGAACGGTATTCATGAACACAACCGCTATTTGTTATTGATTTAAAATATAGTACTTATAAAGATACCAACAAAGATGTAATACCAATAAGTGTAAGCATCGCGGTGATGGACCGTGAAATCCGTATATGGCATATGGCTGCGCGGCTCAGGATTGAAATTTCACAGGCAGGTCACAAAACCTGATCAACCCTTCCTCAACCCTAGATAACTCATATTCAACGCATTAAGTGCGGGTGTCAAACGCTTAATTCAACGCATCGACTCGGAAACTTCCTTCGGGGGTTATGATTAGGGTTTAATGAAACTCCTATGTGTATCAACCTCGTTGTTCTCCATATAATGCTTCACGAATACGTACTCAATTCTGCAAATGCGCAGTTGGTCTATTATAATCTAGCTCGAATGCCTGCCTCCAGGAATATATAATGTTGTGAAACTCCGATATATTTCCCCTTACTGGTTTTACATATTATGATCCAAACCTGCCTATACAACCCGATTTGCGCTTCCCATACTACTCCGCGGATCCAAAGTGGCATCATACGCCTTGCGCGTGCGCAGTTAACATTGACGCGTCAAAGTTAAAATCGAAAAACGGACAAGTCGAGGCAATTTTCAATATTTGATTTTCATTTTTTGGGCGAAGAAAAACGAAAATACAAAATTTAATGCCAAATTTCAATTTTTGATTTTGAGAAACCGAAAACGAAAAACTGAAAATTGACGATCAAATTTCAGTTTTTGATTTTGCGAAACCAAAAACAAAAAAAAAACGAAACAAAAAACGGAAATTGAACTGTGCAAGATTAGTAGGTAAAGGGAATTTAAAGCCTCTTTCTCCTCGGATGTAACTATGACGTCACAACTTCATATGGTGGCGCCATCTGTACACTTTGGATGCAAGGGAGGAAACGAGGCGGTGGGGAGGTCACGGGGAGAAAAAAGTCGAGTGCACTCGATGGAGAGGTGTGCCATCACTCACCACTACTGGACTATGACAGCCATCCTTGATGCTCGAGCTATGGACCAGAAAAGCGGCATTTTAGTCCTCCATGTTGGAAAATGGCGGCATTTTAGTCCACCATGTTGGAAAATGGCGGCATTTTAGTCCGCCATGTTGGAAAATGGCGGCATTTTAGTCCGCCATGTTGGAAAATGGATGTCCGCCAACGATGGGGTCGAGTGAGGTATCAACGTGAAGCTTATGTGAGGGGGCATCTAATGGGCTGGGTGCGGGGTTGAAATATCGGCATTCTGCGCATGGAAATAGACGTTTTGAGAGCTAGGGGAGTCCCTAATGGGCCGATGGAGTTGAGTGAGGTATCAAAATGAAGCATTCGTGAAGGGGCATCAGATGGGCTGGGTGGGTGCATGTAAATTTTTTCCTGACAAAAAACGGAACACGGACTTTATCGAAAAATCCGGGAAAATGCCTATATGGGGTATGGGGGGTATATAGGTCGCCGGGCTTAACGGGGCTTGCCTATCAATAGAATTATCTCCCCCTAGTTCCAGGGTGGGTGTATGTAAAATTTTTCCTGAAAAAATACGGAACACGGACTTTATTCTAAATTACGGGAAAATGCCTATATGGGGTATATATTGCATAGGACCATCCTGGGAAACCTACTTCTAGCCATTTGCGGTATAGGTTGTGGGGTCTCGTTTTCTTAGTCTCGTCAAGACAAACATGATAGGAAGTGTCCCGGAGCGAATCGGTGAAATTTTTGAAAAAAGGTCACCGAGGCCTGGGTAGGCCCATAGGCCTATATTGCATGGCAATGGGTGTATAAATCCATACAGGGTGGACGTTTTGGAGTCTAGGTGGGCCACTAAAGGTCCAATGGTGTCGTATGAGGTCTTATTTTGAAGCTCTCATGCAGGAGCACTTGACTACACTAATGGTTCGTACGTTGCCAATAGTCTGCGCATGCACAGCCTGGCCGTAGTATAGAAAGCAGGCATTTTTGGGGGTGTGTGTGGGTGTGTTAGGGTTAGAGATGGGCTATTCACGGTTCGAATGGGTCGTGTGAGGTATCAATGTGAAGCTTGTGTGGGGTAGAGTCAGAATGGCCTGTTTTAAATGCAAGTCGCGTCAATCTGCGCATGCGCAGCCTGGCCGTAGTAGAGAAAACAGGCATTTTTGGGGTATGTGTGTGTGTGTTTGGGGTAGAGATGGCCCGCTATGGGTCCGAATGGGTCGTGGAAGGTGTCAAAGTGAAGCTTGTGTGGGTTAGAGTCAGAATGGCGTGTTTTTAAGTGCAAGTCGCGTCAATGTGCGCATGCGCAGCCTGGCCGTAGTATAGGAAGCAGGCATTTTTGTGGTGTGTGGGTGTGTTTGGGTTAGAGAGGGACCATCCTTGGTCCGAATGCGTCGTATGAGGTGTCATCTTGTAGCAACGTCCGCCAACGCCAAGCTTAACGCTTCAACGCCCTGGTGAAATAGCTCAGAAGTTCTGATTGTCTAGATATTCCATGGAATTGTCACTAATTCTTCGAAATGCAGTGACGCCCGTCGACGCCCGTCGTTACGCCTTAACGCTCTAACATAACGCCTTGACGCCATGATATAGACCGGAGAGAGAACAACAACAACAACGATGACACATGAGAGAACAACAACAACAAGAAGTTTTTTCATATAGTTTATTTTCCCCAATGTTACAGCATACCCACGCTGGGGGAGCCGCGTTGGGTATGTTTACAACTCAAAAAGATTCTTGCCCAAGCAGAGGCCACCATTTGCATCTGTCATATTCGTTCCTGTCCGTTAGATGTATTCTTGTCCAATCAGAAGTCGCCATTTCAGCAAGTTCCATCTTCGATCATGTTCGCTCTGAACCGTTTATTCTAATCATCGTCGGACAGGCCTGGATATTCTTCGGGCAGCATGTCCTGAAACAGTTGTTTGCGCATTCTGATCGCATTTTCCAGGGCCTCGGTGGGTGGTAGCCCCATAGCCTCTTCCAAGTGACGCTTTGTCTTCATGATGGACCTGTGCATGGGATCGCCTTTCATTTCAAGCGGTAGTAAGGTATACTGTTCATAGATCGCCATGGCTGTTTTCCTGATGCGGTGTCGCATTTGGGTGTACGTCTGTTGTAAATTATCCTCTCCAGCGTCCTCAATCGCTGCAGCGTAAGTATTGATAGCTGCTGTCACAATACGATCCCAGAAGGTAGGTTCTGCCTCACTTTCCACGGACGTATGCTGACTATCTGAGGTCAAGCTCCACGCATCACTAGATAGACTCTCGGCAATCTCTGTTTCGGTATCAGTCGGTACACTCTCAGCAGTCTCTGTATCAGCATCCGCCTCAACGGACTCCTCAGAGTCTTCAACCCCATGTATAATTTTCTGGTGTCGCATCATATCGTAATGTCTGGTGAACGTGCGTTCGCACTCAGAGCAAGTATAAGTCATGTTGACGGTTGAACGTCGACTGTGCGTGTTTTTGGAAATACGCTCGCTTTTATAGACAGTAACGCCCGTCAACGCTTAACTTAACGCTTCAACGCCCTGGTGAATTAGCTCAGAAGCTCTGATTTCCATGGAATTGACACCAATTCATCGAAATGCAGCGACGCCCGTCAACGCCCGTCGTTACGCCTTAACGCCCGTCTCAACGCCTTAACGCCCGTCTCAACGCCTTAACGCCCGTCCCAACGCCTTAACACACTTTCTTAACGCTTTAACGTCGTTTAATGATGCGTTCAAACAAATGTTGCTTTTGTGCTATTGCTCTGACATACGAATACGAACGTAGCGTGCAAGATCTATGGTGCTACGTTTCGTAACATGTGTCTAATTCCGCTTAACCCGGGGCTAGGGGCCGTATGAGCCCATGTACTTCAAGATCCTCATGGTACTCATATGAACAGTCACAATCAAAGCGTGACTGAGGTACATTATTTTTAGATGACGAATCTATAACGAATATTATGGATTAAGAATACTGATCAGCGATACGGATTTGATATTTTGGAACATCATGATGTCTTGCTGGTATCATTGAAAACTGTTGACCGCTTCTCTCTTGCAGGAAACAAGCCTATGTTTATGTATACTTTTGTCTTTTTGAATTTGGTGCTAATACTGTTATATGGAAATGGAATAGGTCTTTGGATTATGGACGCGGATATTCTCTAATGGACGACGGCTGGATTATGAATGACGGACTAGACGCTTGTAATACGCCGCCATTTTGGAGCCGCCATGTTGGAGCCGCCATTTTGGAACCGCCATCTTGGATATGTCCCATAATGCACCGGGTCAAAATACTCGCTTCTGATTGGACGAGAGTTCTGTGACGGATTTGAAATACTCGCTTCTGATTGGTGTACGTCGCTAAAGGCGACCGGAACTGACCTTTGACCCCGGCGCGCAAAGGTTTCCACCGCGGGGTCAAAAGTCAGTTCCGGTCACCTTTAGCGACGTACACCAATCAGAAGCGAGTATTTCAAATCCGTCACAGAGCTCTCGTCCAATCAGAAGCGAGTATTTTGACCCGGTGCATTATGGGACATATCCAAGATGGCGGTTCCAAAATGGCGGCTCCAACATGGCGGCTCCAAAATGGCGGCGTATGTCAGAGCAATAGCAAAAAAGCAACATTTGTTTGAACGCATCATTAAGCGACGTTAAAGCGTTAAGAAAGTGTGTTAAGGCGTTGGGACGGGCGTTAAGGCGTTGAGACGGGCGTTAAGGCGTAACGACGGGCGTTGACGGGCGTCGTTGCAATTCGATGAATTGGTGTCAATTCCATGGAAATCAGAGCTTCTGAGCTAATTCACCAGGGCGTTGAAGCGTTAAGCTAAGCGTTGACGGGGGGCGTTACTGTCTATAAAAGCGAGCGTATTTCCAAAAACAAGCACAGTCGACGTTCAACCGTCAACATGACTTATACTTGCTCTGAGTGCGAACGCACGTTTACCAGACATTACGATATGATGCGACACCAGAAAACTATACATGGGATTGAAGACTCTGAGGAGTCCGTTGAGGCGGATGCTGATACAGAGACTGCTGAGAGTGTACCGACTGATACCGAAACAGAGATTGCCGAGAGTCTATCTAGTGATGCGTGGAGCTTGACCTCAGATAGTCAGCATACGTCCGTGGAAAGTGAGGCAGAACCTACCTTCTGGGATCGTATTGTGACAGCAGCTATCAATACTTACGCTGCAGCGATTGAGGACGCTGGAGAGGATAATTTACAACAGACGTACACCCAAATGCGACCCCGCATCAGGAAAACAGCCATGGCGATCTATGAACAGTATCCCTTACTACCGCTTGAAATGAAAGGGGATCCCACGCACAGGCCCATCATGAAGACCAAGCGTCACTTGGAAGAGGCTATGGGGCTACCACCCACCGAGGCCCTGGAAAATGCGATCAGAATGCGCAAACAACTGTTTCAGGACATGCTGCCCGAAGAATATCCAGGCCTGTCCGACGATGATTAGAATAAACGGTTCAGAGCGAACATGGTCGAAGATGGAACTGGCTGAAATGGCGACTTCTGATTGGACAAGAATACATCTAACGGACTGGAACGAATATGACAGATGTAAATGGTGGCCTCTGATTGGGCAAGAGTCTTTTTGAGTTGTAAACATACCCAACGCGGCTCCCCCAGCGTGGGTATGCTGTAACATTGGGGAAAATAAACTATATGAAAAAACTTCTTCTTTTTGTTGTTCTCTCATGTGTCATCGTTGTTGTTGTTGTTGTTCTCTCTCCGGTTTACATCATGGCGTCAAGGCGTTATGTTAGAGCGTTAAGGCGTAACGACGGGCGTCGACGGGCGTCACTGCATTTCGAAGAATTAGTGACAATTCCATGGAATATCTAGAAAATCAGAACTTCTGAGCTATTTCACCAGGGCGTTGAAGCGTTAAGCTTGGCGTTGGCGGACGTTGCTACAAGATGACACCTCATACGACGCATTCGGACCAGGGATGGCCGCTCTCTAACCCAAACACACCCACACACCACAAAAATGCCTGCTTTCTATATTATGGCCAGGCTGCGCATGCCCACATTGACGCGACATGCACTTAAAAACACGCCATTCTGACTCTATCCCACACAAGCTTCACTTTGACACCTTCCACGACCCATTCGGACCCATAGCGGGCCGCCATCTCTACCCCAAACACACACACATACCCCAAAAATGCCTGTTTTCTCTACTACGGCCAGGCTGCGCATGCGCAGATTGAAGCGACTTGCATTTAAAACAGGCCATTCTGACTCTACCCCACACAAGCTTCCCATTGATACCTCACACGACCCATTCGAACCGTGAATAGCCCATCTCTAACCCAAACACACCCACACACACCCCCAAAAATGCCTGCTTTCTATACTACGGCCAGGCTGTGCATGCGCAGACTATTGACAACGTACGAACCATTAGTGTAGTCAAGTGCTCCTGCATGAGAGCTTCAAAATAAGACCTCATACGACACCATTGGACCTTTAGCGGCCCACCTAGACTCCAAAACGTCCACCCTGTATGGATTTATACACCCATAGCCATGCAATATAGGCCTATGGGCCTACCCAGGCCTCGGTGACTTTTTTTCAAAAATTTCACCGATTCGTGCCGGGACACTTCCTATCATGTTCTAAATGACGAGACGTGAAAAACAAATCCAAACAACCCTACCGCAAATGTGTAGAAGTAGGTTTCCCAGTGGGACAAACATTGGTCGTATACCCCAGTATGGGACTATATGGGGCTGTATCGTACTTTTTCAAAACTTTCACCGATTCGCTCCGGGACACTTCCTATCATGTTTGTCTTGACGAGACTAAGAAAATGATACCCCACAACCTATACCGCAAATGGCTAGAAGTAGGTTTCCCAGGATGGTCCTATACCCCCCATACCCCATATAGGCATTTTCCCGTAATTTAGAATAAAGTCCGTGTTCCGTATTTTTTCAGGAAAAATTTTACATACACCCATCCTGGAACTAGGCGGAGATAACTCTATTGATAGGCAAGCCCCGTTAAGCCCGGCGACCTATACACCCCCCATACCCCATATAGGCATTTTCCCGGATTTTTCGATAAAGTCCGTGTTCCGTTTTTTTGTCAGAAAAAATTTTACATGCACCCACCCAGCCCATCTGATGCCCCTTCACGAATGCTTCACTTTGATACCTCACTCAACGCCATCGGCCCATTAGGGACTCCCCTAGCTCTCAAAACGTCTATTTCCATACCCTTGGGCCACCGCGCATGCGCAGAATGCCGATATTTCAACCCCACACCCAGCCCATTAGATGCCCCCTCACATAAGCTTCACTTTGATACCTCACTCGACCCCATCGTTGGCGGACATCCATTTTCCAACACGGCGGACTAAAATGCCGCCATTTTCCAACATGGCGGACTAAAATGCCGCCATTTTCCAACATGGCGGACTAAAATGCCGCCATTTTCCAACATAGAGGACTAAAATGCCGCTTTTCTGGTCCATAGCCCGAGCATCAAGGATGGCTGTCATAGTCCAGTAGTTGTGAGTGATGGCACACCTCTCCATCGAGTGCACTAGATTTTTTTCTCCCCGTGACCTCTCCACCGCCTCGTTTTCCCCCTTGCATCCAAAGTGTACAGATGGCGCCACCATATGAAGTTGTGACGTCATAGTTACATCCGGGGAGTAAGAGGCTTTAAATCCCCTTTACCTACTACTTGCAAGGTTACACGCACACATTTGTCGTACGATAAATGCAAATGTTGTAAGTTTGGAGAAACCAGATCAATTTTAATAAAGTATCGCTCTCGTATTTCTATATGACATAAACTCATTTTGGAAAGCTGGAATACGGAAGCGATGCTGAGCTTTCCATCTTTCTACTTTCAACTTTGCGAGACGGAAAGCTCGAACACGGGAGCGATGTAGAGCTTTCCATCTTTCTACTTTCAATTTTGTGAGATGGAAAGCGTGAATACGGGAGCGATGTAGAGCTTTCCATCTTTCTACTTTCAATTTTGCAAGATGGAAAGCTGAATTGTCAAGTGTTACACGGACCTTACACGGACCGTTCCCCCACCTCCCGCTTCCTTCGCCTATGGCATGTGCAGGCGCCCAGATAATCTACGAAATTATGAGTTTCTTTTTGTTGGTAGCGATACATAATCGACTGTTGAAAGTAACTTTACCAGAAGTATTTCATAAATATTTTATTCAATATTTCATTTGATATATGTAAATTGTACCCCACATCACAAGATATTCAAATGTGACAATATGACACGAAACGTTGTTTGTATATTTTAAACAGGTTTATTTCATGTTTTGACCAATTGTTTCCATCGAATTATCTTTCACCATATCGTGCCAATTTATCTTACGCTAATACGTGTGTGCTGGGTCCTAATTTGCTCATTATCAAGGAATCAGTTTTCAATGACGACCTCATATTACTTAGTGGGAATTTTCTTGCAGTGATACATCGACTTTGCCAAAGATGCACAAATGACCACGAAATATCTGGAAAACTGGTCTTATGTTCTCGCTGTCTATATGATTTATCCATAGTCAACGTGACAACTGAATATCATGCGCAAGTTTGGTCCATAGCTTACGGTTCATATTTTGACCACAGCCATTTGATTTTTGAAAAGACATTTTCTAGAGTTCGTAATTTCAACAAGTTCAAATTCTGTCTATTGATACATCAATCTATACGTCATTTAAGTTACGGGCATCGTAGGTCTAGCTAGCGTTACTGAATACCACCAATCAGCTGTACATTTCAGCCAGGATTTATTAATTTCATGACCAATCGCATAGATATTTAGTATGAGTTCTGAGCAACTGCCTCTTTTGTTTAAACACGCGTTTCGTTCAAGGTGTCATTTTGAACTAATTTATTTTATTTTGAACACGCAGTTTTGCCCCACCCAGGGGATCCCGCGTGTGAGAAATAATAGGACCCAAACATCGTAATATGACAAAGATTGTTGAAGGTTTCGCTAAATCATGCTCATTCACTCACCCTTCAAATTCTTTGTTTCGGCAAACTAGAATATATTGGTGACTCCAAAAGCAGACTGTATATTAAATAGATTAATCAGATAAATGTACATGCATAAATTCATTAATTTTGTTCCGATACACGATCAACACTTTCCAAAAATATACCGCATGTCTCGCTCGATTTTTTATTAAAAGCTGTAAAACGGCCTCAAAATTTCCCATAAAAAACGGGAGTCCTTTCTATCTTGTATCGTTCATCATGCTTCTATTTCCATGCGGGTATATTTTCATATTGTATCAACTTCCTTTCTTTTTAGTTTTGTTTGGTTGATCATCGATGTTTTTAATGTATTTATATGTAGGCCTACATATTTACCCACCATTCTATACATATATATTTTTCTGCATGGGCACCCTGTCTAAACGTTGATGGTATGAAAGGCCTTATTTAAATATGAGTAACAACTCTTCAAGTACCCGTTAATAAAACATGATTCCATGATCGAGGTAAGCGGTATACCTAGTGGTTATATCCTGTCAGCTCTCAGGTTTGTCTAATTGATTATTGAAAAATTACCTTATTCTTGCAACTTTACAAAGGATTAACTTCCGGAAACGTTGTCAAGCGTTTTCATTTTCCCGTCGTAATCAGGTGTTGGTACATAGTCCGATTCCGAATTTGAACTGTGTCAATCATAGGTTTTTAAGTGCCAGACATACTCTTCGCAGAGAATTTCATACAAAGTGTGGTTTTCTTTCTCTAAACACCAAAGAGCTAGACTTAGGATCATCCATTCGCGACTGCTCGGCTTATTCCGTGAAGTCATAATACCTCGCGTTTTAATGGTGTAAGGATTTTACAGCTCTCAGCTGTAAACCGTGATCCGCCGCACGTGAGGCACATCACATGCTGTAGGATGTGTTTCCCCTCACATAGTCCTCGTTGTATTTCTCTCTTATCGAGAGATAAAATATATATCCAAATGAAATGGACATTCCCTTGATTCTACACGGGAAGAATGTCTTCTAATTTGAGGTGTTTCTCTCGGTTATTCTTCTTGAGCTAATCTCCATCAGTGTCCATGGTAACGGAAGTCATACAGCTGACATGCGCTGCTCGGAGTTTCCGCGTGATATTATTCTTTCAACATGGATGCCAATATGGATTCTTACCAGTGCGGCTCGAGGTTCTAATGTCCTACATTGTCCGAGATTGTGTCGAGTGAGGATTATCCTGCCAACCACCTCGCTGGGGGTCTAATAACACCCCAGCCACCAGTCAGATTTTTGGACCGGATTCGGGGCCTTCGCGCACATCGCCGGAAGTGACATCATATATAGTAAAGTAGATGTTTACCGAACAGTTCGATTACTTTTCAAGTCTGCATAATACCTCCGTTGACCTAGCGTTAAAAAGAATTATATGGAGATAATTTTCCCTGTTTATCTGGACAGAGCATATGAAAAGTAGTTCACTCATGTGCAACACTAAAGTAGTTGTTCGGCCGGATTCAAAATGAACCGTGCGTTGGTTGGTTTCCCCTATACGTCATATCAACGTATTGGTGGCAGGGATGGTAATGGAGCCTGCGAAATGGAGCATGCGCTGTGGGGAGGTTGTTATCCTGCATGTGGGCATTTGAGCACAGCTTTATGCTAGAGATAAGAATGTTATGTGGAACGCACTTTTAAACACTTCCTAAAGTTTATCTTAAGTCTTTCCTATCTCCCTAAGATCATTCTAACTTAGTTAATTTACGTGCAACGACTCCCTGTACTGCAAGTACTAGTCATGACCAATTGAAGGAATCCGTATAAATTGTATTCGATCTATGCAATGAAGTTTCAGAAGTAACACATGCACAATAGTGATCAACTACTATCTTAACCATGTCCCAATAAAAATTTTCGTCTAACGGATTGTTTGTAATGGATGTGTTCATCTTAACCATCTTTGCTAGCAGTGTAGCAAATACTTATGCCACAATTGTCGCAATTATGTCATCAGAGGTTGTCAGGTCGTCAGTTAATATCGTAATTGCGTCATTAGCAGGCGAATCTGCATGCAGAATCCACCGCTATTGTCGCAACTGTGACCTTAGCTGGCGACTCTGCATGCAGAGTCGACCACTAATGACACAATTAATTTGTATAGTGTCATTAGTAGTTGCTATTGCAAATATGGTGGATTCCACGTAAACCTATACCATTTTCTGTCAAATTGTCCGTCTCAGCGGAAAAATGACGTTTGTAACATTAAAAATGTAAAAAAAAAACTGACTGTGTCTTGTACTGTGTTTTCTAAACCCACAAATGTTGTGTAATGTATGCATATCTGAATATAAACAGTTTTACACTGCACATTTCCTATCTGCAGTATAATAGAGAGACAGAAATGTAAATGTTTCTAATGTCATTTGTTCTAATGTCATATGTCCATCCAACTTTTTTTTATAATATTCCCCACAAAACAAATGTCAATTAAATTATTCAATTAAAGATTTACAGTGGTACTAGCTTGATCTTATTGAGATATATGTACCATTGCCAGTGTATTAAATACCAATACATCGATACTATGAGCGTTTGAAAAACGTTTCTAATGTCATGTCCGTCCAACTCCTGTGACGGACATGACATTAGAATTTTTTTGAAAAGGCTCAATATTACAGCATGGGCGATGACATACACTGACAATGGCACAGATACATCAATATGCTTGGCTTAATTCCACTGAGCATATGCAAGTGCTTCTGCTATAAGAAATTTCTTGTACATGTACAAAATAGATTTGGACGGACAAATAACATTAGTAACACAAATGTTACTAATGTCATTTGTGTTTTGTTCCACCTAACTAAAAACTGTACAAAGAAATCATAGGGGCACCTGTTTATCTTCATCTTATGCTATTCATTGACACATTTTAGATAATAAGGTACAGGGAACATTGTTTACGATATTACTAATGTCATAGTCCGTCAAGGACAGACAGAACTGGGAGTTAGTGCATGGTACGGTTTTGCGTGGAATCCGCCATGTATCAGAGATTTAGTCATACATCATGTGTGAATTATTTTTGCCTCAAAAGTGACAGATTCGCCAGCTATTGTCAATGTGCAGCTGTGACATTAGCTGGCGACCTAACAACTGCTAGTGACACAATTGTCGTAATTGCGGCAATTGTATCATTAGTAGTTGCTGCACAGCAGCGAACAACATGGGACTTCATTTCAGGCGGGCTAAATGCAGCCCACCTTCAGTAGGCCGTCGTCACCCATAAATAATTCAAATGTACATAACCTACAAGACATTATGGGCAAATCACTATGAATACCAAATTTCCAGGAAGCAAACAATGAAATATGGAGGATCAAGCTAGTTCTTCCAATTGGATTTGCACAGAATAGAAATAGAAATAGAATTGTTACTGCACAATGTATGTCGACAAATCGTATTGCGTTTGTTCATGTAAAAGTCATGGGTCTTTGTATGGGCTTATTAATATGGCTGATTCCATGGTAACCGCACACAACATGCGGAATTGCCTTCCTAACATTAGAAAGAATAAAAATGCCCGGCACGTTGCATCTTTTTATACGTAGGGGATTAACTTTTGAAAAAGAGTGGTTCTGGTAATTCACCTAACAGTGCTCGACTGTTTCGTTGAGGCCATCTTCTCATAGCCAAGGCGAACACTACGTGTTGCCTTGGCTGAACATAATACATTTTCGGATCAGACTACGGTTTGGTTATGTCATAGGTCTATACCTTTCGTGGTCCATATTAGGAGAAGTACAACTGTATGACATCTTTAAAATATAAATTTAATTGGCTATTCGAAGGGATGAACATTTCCCGTTTGAAAATCAATACAACCACCATTGCCTTATTAGGAAATCACACAGCCGTCAAAGAAAATCCTCGCTGCATGGGGTTGGCAAGCTCATATCTTGATTGGCTATATATGACATCACGTGCGTTTACGGTTTGAACAATGTATCCCATTCACTGGGTCATTTAAGGTAAATGACGGAACGTTAGTGTAGTATTTAATTTGAAATGTGAAGATGCGTCGAGGCAGTCACAGTTACTTAATGATACGTACCCCCCATGAGGCATTTTTGTAAATCCCTTGACAATTTGTCTTCTGTAACAATAAATAGTCAACATAACAATAATAATGTATTTATTTCTTAAATTATTTTTAAAAAGATTTTTATCTTTTCAAGTTACTGCACCTGTTACGGATACGTCACAGTAGAATGTTTTGTGTCCTTGGGCCATTACAATTCCACAGAGGAGGGATAAGTTTGGGATACATTTTTATTAATTGGTGTTTGAACTGTGGAATGCTAGCCAATTCCCCCACAAAGGCGGTTAGTGCCATCTTAGCTTTCTAAGGGCATTTCACGTTTCACTTAACACTACCCTTAGATTTTCGCTGTGATTCGGCATGTATTTCACACGGCGCCATCTATCTAGAGGGAGATAATCCAGTTCGAAAGTTGTTCCCAAAGCATGAGGTCAAATGTTGGCCCCATTTAAACGAGCCAATGAAATTATCTGTATTCAAATATTTCTCACACATGCAAACATGTCAGTTTCACGAGGCGCAAGACTGGGGGAGTCTACGCGAGACCAAAACGAAGTTGTGCAAATTAGCTATTTTATTTCTCACTCTAGTGGAGCATGCTTCTTTGTTTATCTTAAGAAACAAACGGCCTAACACATTTGAGAACAAAATAAAATCGGCGGCAGACCACAGGAAAATGATATGCTTTTTATTTTGTGATGGGGGCACTTCGAGGCCCACCATGGGATCATTTCAATCGATCGCTTTCTGGAGGTGTGTCTTCGTTGTATGAATGTGATTGCACCGATGTCGGATGTAACGGGACCAGTCGGATGTGACCATTTGGGAAACTCCCTATTACACTCAGATAGCACCCGTTACCGCATGGCTACGAGCAGAAGTTTCGACGTATGATCGTGCCATGCGTTCGGATGATGGTTAGTGCATTCCAGTCATGGAAAGTAGCTGGGGACAACGAACTGCCGAAGAGTTCAGCGCGGCACTGGCGAGATGTAAATTGATCAACATGACGTATATGATATGGATTTCTGTCACGTTTCTGTACAGTTTCGTTGTTCACAGATTTGGGGTCATTCTGATTTCAAATCCTGGTTAGCGCTTTGGAATTACTGTAATATTCAGAAATTATACGAATTATTCCATTTGAGCAACTGAGCCGCTATTTATGAAGTTGTTGTTCGTGGTTTGAAAACGGCCCCATGTCACGTCGCCTGATCGACTTGAAACAGATTGCTGTCTGCCTATTGTTTTCGTAATACCGGAAAAGCTGCATGCATGTACATTAAAGATTATATGCCCACCTAAGCATGCCTACTCCCCTAATCATAGTCTCTGATATGAAATTTAGAAATCTATGTCTGACGTCATTTTATTGATCGGAGAATATTTTTGTTAACAATAAAACATTCAGGAAGCGATCTTCATTAGAACTCGTTAGAGATTTGATGCTAATTAGAGCAGCTGTGCCATTCTCGGTAACCCTATACCCGATACTTATATGTATGAAGCCACAATGCTTCGCATAGGCACAGAATAGATCAAAACTTATCGCAAATATTTGTAGATTATCGTAAAAACGCTGTTTCAATCGAAATTTTGAGACGATCGATCCCTTGAGGCATGGCGACACAAATATCCAGGTTCGAAGATAATATGGGCACTTACCATTTTGGTATGTCATGGTTAGTAGAAATGAAACGAAAAAGAAATGAATTGAAAGTTTTGGCTAGGAATAATGATGTTAAATCAGTTTGATTACCTGTTATTGTATAGCTCTTTCCAGAGAATGGAAAGTTTTGTTAAAGTGCTGTCAAATTATGTTGTTGTCGATCTAAAGGGACATTTGTTCAAGCAGGAGTGAAAAGTAGATACCTCAAACATTAAGAATCAACTAAAAAAGCGTGATCTGACGGGAAGCATAGCCAAATTCAAATTTTGGGCCATTGACTAATGGACTATATTAATAGCAAATAGAGAGTGATTACTCTGTCAGAAGTATTGGGTCAAATTGACCGGTAATGAACATGGTGAATCACCAAAATTAATCAGATCAGTAGATCATTTCAACTACTTCTAGTTTTCAGTTTCAGAAACTCAAACTATGTGAATGCTAATTTGTTATGATATGATAAATAAATTGTGGTATATCTTCACTCATTATATAGCATGGGTTCTCACTCAACCTGACGAAGTAAATACCATGCACTTGTGAACAACAAATAATCTTAGTTAGCCACTCTTTGTTATTTAATCATGTAATAAATATAATTGAAGCAAAATATCGTAATGGCTGTACGGCTTAACTCCGGGCTGTAGTTAACCACACCATAAACAATGTATGAGAACGATAGGTTACGGTATTTAGTCGGAGGTCTATAAGGTTTTAGAACATGTCAGAACAAAGTTCGGTTACCCAATTACATCCCTTGTTTCTAGGATTAAATATTTGTCCAATAGAATATGGCGATACAAATCGTGGTTTGAATATTAACCAATGATCGAAACGGTTATATTGCAACTAGAACATTTCACTGCCAAGGAGACAAATGCACAAATGGTCAACGGTATAAAAGACTGGAGAGCTGTTTGACTTTATCGAATCATTCGAATCTCACCACTGACTTCGTCTCCAGTCTTTGTGAGTTCTCTCTCAACCTACAACAGTCATCATGGTAAGTTATGCCTCAATATAGTACATACCAAATAGATCTATGGCGTGGAAGTTATAACAATGTGTTTACTCGTTTATCATATTAGAAGTTTCGTTTTTGTAAAAAGAATTTCATTCTGCTAAAGATAATATTATTTCCAGATAAATCTAGATTACAAATTGTGACGCGTTTCGATCAACTGCTGAATTGGATAGAGAATCGATATTGAAAAAAGAATGTATGAACAAAAAATATAAAAATTTATAGATCCTACACAGATAATTGGGAATAGTTGTCGAAAATAGAATATGCTCATTGAAGATATGTTTTTGTCCTTTAAAAAGTGATCGTATAACAGTATTTTCGTTATTTTGAGATAACACCATCTTAGTGTAAGCAAAGATTCTAGTGCTGAAAATTGGTCAAGTCTCATGCGGGATTCGAACTTGAGCTGGCGGTTGGGTGCCCTACTCTGCTGGTCGCTGGGTTCGAATCCCGCATGAGAGACCAATTTTCAGCACTAGAAGTTGGGCTATACTAAAATAGTTTTATCCCAAAATAACAGAACTGTTGTTATACGATCACTTTCGAAATCACAAAACATCTTTATGTATTCAGCTATTGGAGCTGTATCATTATGGTCATCAGACGGGGTATTATATGTTCACTTTGAAGATTACCGGTCTGCTACCACCTATTCTGTGGGAGGCCCGTGGGCCGAGTGGTTTCGATCGCCGATCATATAGTGCTGGCTGTTGCGTGCCTTACTCTGGTGATCGCTGGTTCGAATCCCTCATGGAACTCGACCAATTTTCGGCATTAGTATGGTGCTATACTAAGATAGTTTTATCCTAAAATAACGAAAATACTGTCATATTGATTATCTAATGTAAGATGTAACCTGCTTATTTCAGCGAGAGTGTATCAGTATCCACGTCGGTCAAGCCGGTGTCCAGATGGGAAATGCCTGCTGGGAGTTATACTGTTTAGAACATGGAATCCAGCCGGACGGTCAGATGCCCTCAGACAAAACCATCGGGGGTGGGGACGACTCGTTCAACACGTTCTTTAGCGAGACTGGGGCCGGTAAACACGTCCCTCGGGCAGTCTTCGTCGACTTGGAACCCACCGTAGTCGGTAAGTACATTTACGTTCATCAATACGCAGCCTAGAAAATTTAACCAAACTGTAAAACAAAAAATTATAATACTGCAGCTAGCTTCATATTCAAACACATACCTCGTATATCCACAAAGGACATTTAGGTGTCTACATATAATATCTCTGCAGACTGCTGCATACAAAATGCATTTGCACGTGTAAGTTACATCTCTGTCGACATTTGACTTGACTGGGTTTACGCAGATGAGCCGATGAAGAATGCGACGAATTCGTCTCGGAAACACTGGGAAAATATCGCTCTGCATTCTGCTTAAACATGTCCGAACTATACCATGTATACCACTGAATGACTATTTAATACGATAGTGCCAAAGAACGTCGAGGAAAGCTTCCCCAACCGACCTCGCATTATTTTCCGGGAAAAGCTGAGAAATTTTCTTTTGGTGCTATAGTCAGGAAATTTTAAGAATGTTTTTGCTGAAAACAAGCTTGCATATACATTTTGGGTTGTTTTAGTACATGTTTAACTAAAATTCGACCTTCTATTTTGTAGATGAGGTCCGTACTGGCACATACCGTCAACTGTTCCACCCCGAACAACTGATCACCGGCAAGGAAGATGCCGCCAACAATTACGCCCGTGGTCACTACACCGTTGGCAAGGAAATCGTCGACTTGGTTCTTGACCGTACCCGTAAACTGGCTGACCAATGTACCGGTCTACAGGGGTTCCTCATCTTCCACAGTTTCGGAGGGGGTACCGGGTCTGGATTCACCTCCCTCTTGATGGAACGTCTCAGTGTAGACTACGGCAAGAAGTCCAAGTTGGAGTTTGCTGTCTACCCGGCACCTCAGGTGTCCACGGCTGTTGTTGAGCCGTACAACTCCGTGTTGACCACCCACACCACCCTAGAACACTCCGACTGCGCCTTCATGGTCGATAATGAGGCCATCTATGATATCTGTCGTCGTAACTTGGACATTGAACGACCGACCTACACCAACCTGAACCGTCTGATCGGTCAGATCGTCAGCTCTATCACCGCCTCTCTCAGATTCGATGGTGCCCTCAACGTCGACTTGACAGAGTTCCAGACCAACTTGGTACCTTACCCACGTATCCACTTCCCGCTGGCCACCTACGCTCCGGTCATCTCGGCCGAGAAGGCATACCATGAGCAGTTGACCGTGGCTGAGATCACCAACGCCTGCTTCGAACCGGCCAATCAGCTGGTCAAATGTGATCCCCGTCACGGTAAATACATGTCCTGTTGTATGTTGTACCGAGGAGACGTTGTTCCCAAAGACGTCAACGCCGCCATTGCTACCATCAAGACCAAGAGAACCATCCAGTTTGTGGACTGGTGCCCCACTGGGTTCAAGGTGGGCATCAACTACCAGCCACCAACTGTTGTCCCTGGTGGTGACTTGGCTAAGGTCCAGCGTGCGGTCTGTATGTTGAGTAACACGACGGCCATCGCCGAGGCCTGGGCTCGTCTTGACCACAAGTTTGACCTGATGTACGCCAAACGTGCCTTCGTCCATTGGTACGTCGGAGAGGGTATGGAGGAGGGAGAGTTCTCGGAAGCTCGGGAGGATTTGGCGGCCCTGGAGAAGGATTATGAGGAGGTAGGAGTGGACTCTGTGGAAGGAGAGGGCGAAGAGGAAGGCGAAGAATATTAACACTGTGTATACTGACAATAATATAGCTAAAGTAGGTGGTGATTCTATAATAATAATAAGGAAACATCTCGATCTGAGAACTGACAGACGATAACAAACATGAAGCCGGCCCTGGTGCTGAGCGACAGGTGGTTGAGTGGGGTGGTTATAAAATACAATTTTCTGCTAATAAAACAACTATTCCTGTATATAATTTGTTACGGATCTTCTATATTTGGGTCGTGATTTGATTCATGTTCATGAATTGTTTTGATTGATCAACGTTTTGGTGAACAGAACCCCTCGGCCTTGTAAACATATCATTACTATTCCATGGTTCAGCCCAAGTTTTGTTATTTGCATAATGTGACATCTTTAAGCAAAGACAAAGGAAAACGTGACAAAATCTTGCGATGTACATGTGCATGAAGACCTAGATGTAGAAAGACTTTCAGAGCCTCCTGCTGTTAAACAAGTGTATTTCAACAAATTTATTGCGCAGCCCATACATATGGTACTATATCCACTGTAAATAGTCCACCGTATACCGTCTGATGCTTTATAAAATACAGGTGTAACTTTTAGTACCGGTGTGATGGATAAGAATGTCCTGGTGATTAGTGTCCCTTTTCATATCCTTTTCTATTGTAAACAAGGACGGACACTTGTTCCCAAAGTGAAGAAAAGTGTCATAGCTGGGTTAGAAGAAAGGGGCCGGACACTCTTAGCCACCGGATGTTCTTAGCCTCCACACCGGTAGGCCTACTAAAGAACACAAAGGACTAAGACACTTCACATAGCCCTTTCCGGAAAAGTCTGAAGTTGGTAGAAATTCAGCATCTAAGGTCTAATCTCCCCTTGAATAACTGTCGCTCGTTAAGGTTAGAGGTACGAAAGCTGCTTCCGCAGAAGTAGTCACCTCTGTTACACTTTTACCAGAGGCACCCGCAATTCTTTTGTACAATATATTGTATCAACTATTCCAGAATATTTCTTTGAAAATTGCTATTCTGCTTATATTTTCTGCATTGACCGATATATCATGTATATGCGTACAGTAGAAAGTAAATTATCTAAAAAACCCCAGAATATTTAATTACTAAAACTGCTTGTGAGGGCCTTGGTACTTCTCTGCACCTACACGCCCTATAGGGAACAAGGGAGATGCAACTCTTTCCGAATTGGGCTATAACTTATATCCACAGCAATTGACAGTGAAGATCATTGAAGACTTACTTTAGTCATTCAGTCCTTGGATACGTATAACCAACCTTCGTGTGATCTTTGACTAGCTCAATCATGAGGACATGCCCGTGTGTGCTCTACTAAGTCAGTTCTCTTTGACTATATGCAATCTAATTAAAATTAAATCCTATCTGTTCCCCCATGTGGATATGTCGCTTGTAGGATCTAACTGGCTTGCAGTAACGCGATTGTCAACTACCAGATAACTCTTCATAGTTCTTTGAAGGGAACATAATGGTAGGGGCTTTTTGGTTGGCTCAGCCGAATCAGACTCCACGCTTATGTGGTATCTTCTGATGTTGCTGTGCTCCCGCCAGCTTGGCGCCATAATGAAGGGTAGAAATATGGACTGGTGGCTGTCATAAACCTTATGTTAACGCGAAGACGATGATCTGGTAAAACAGTTAAAACGATGTCCTGAGACTATTAGATTCACGACCTGGGCGTTCTGAAAACCAAATTCAATTGAAATCAGTAAGACCCTACATAGCGACATACACGCATGGGGAGCATTGATAGAATATTTATTTATTGAGATTGTGACTATATGTAAAGGTATTACTATCAAAATTATGGCAGATCTAGATAAAATAAGAATGTCGGTCTCAACAATCATGTCACGATGATGCCTACACGTTACAGAGGGGTCCCAGTGCCGATTATCTATAGGGCTGCCTAACTGAAGCATGTTGACATAGGTAGACATGATATTCTCCCATTCTGAAATTCGAATCTCATGCTCGGATTAAAAAAGAATCTTAAGAATAAAAACCTTTAACATGCAATACAATATTGCATACAATACATGCACTGACTAGAGGCTATGGGCTATACTACAAAATAATATACAATATGTGCCCGCGTAGCGTGCTTTCTCATCTGCGTAAACCCAGTCAAATAAAATCTCGACAGAGATTTGACTGGGTTCCTTTGAGCTGGTACAGTGAGCAGTAATCGCCTGTTCGCGTCATGCAGTGTCAACCAATGACAGATATCACCTTCTTTTCTTTGCTGGTGATATGTGACAGTGTAGGCTGGTCGGTTGCTCCTCAGACAGCGTTGCTGATTGGAATGAGATTCGTACTCTGTTTAGCTATCAAAGAGGTCAGAGCCTTCATCGAAGACCGGATTCGTGCGAATTATGCTTTTCTCACGTTTACGTAGAAGTGGAACAATTACCTAACCCAACAGATGAGACCATAGTCAACACCGTGCTAAGAATTGGGGATTTCTGTCACATTTCTTCTCGGGCAGTAAGCTACAATAGTTTTCCAGTCTAATTTCCTTATGAATATTTCTGCAATTTATGTCACTTTTTATTTGAGCATCAGCTAGCATCTCCATCTCCACCAAATCGTACAATTAGTGCAACGTACATAATCGAATACATGTTATCTATTTTATGGCATTGACGTGTAAGTGCTTCTTACGGCAAAAAAAACAACAAAAAAAACAACAAAAACTTAACTTACAACGAAGCTTGAAATCAGATTATGTCGTCATGGAGATGGACTTGGAGACGGTGCCCAATTCCTCCGCGGTGATGAGGTCATTACGCCACAGGTATACCTCCGCGGTTCGTGGGAAGACTAAAAGTAGTCGCATGAAAAATGTTAAAATCTGGCAAAAATTCGGAAAAACGGATCTTAAGTCCATAACACCAGGATTGTTTTGGGTGGAGTGGGGGGGGGGGGGAGAATTTGGTTACACTCATATGGTTACAGCCAGTTTGGTTGGTGGGGGAAGCCGGAGTACCCGGAGAGAATCAACGCCCGTCGGCAAGTACGAAGCAAACGGTAGGGTGTGTAGATTATATCGATCGGTCTCACGCAGTAGAGTCTCTGGTGCTGTTCCGTGGTTTTAGCCGGTGATTCATCGAGTACTTGCGCACCCGGCAGGAAAGCTTGTTGTGCGGGTTTCGGGGTATAAATGGGCCATACGTGGTCCAAATGTGTCGTGTGTGACGTCCTGTTGAAGCGCTCGTTGGGTAGTCAAACTAGGGTAGTGATTTTGGTATGTGATGCAATTCTGCGCATGCAGAGTACGGGAGTAGTATAGAAAGAGCATTTTAGGTGGGAATTTTGACGTATTTGTGGTCCACTTTTGTGGAGCAGAGAGTACGGTATGTGGAGTCTATCGATTAGGCTTTCGCTGTGGAGTACGACTGGAGTGGTCGCAGGGTCGTTGGTTGATTACCCGGTGACGTCATCATGCACTCGTCTGGGGAGCCTCTTTTCGGCGTTTTGAGATATAAGTGGGTCATACGTGGTCCAAAGGTGTCGTATTTGGCAATCTAATTAAAATTAAATCCTATCTGCTCTCTCATTTGGATATGTCGCTTGAAGGATCTAACAGGCTTGCAGTAACTCAAATCTCAACTAATCCTGAGAAAGCTTCATAGTGCTTTGAAGGGAACATTAATTATAGAGATTTGGTTGGCTCAGCCGAATTAGACGCCGCGCTGTCGGGGTGTCTTTTCATGTTGCTGCGGTCCCGATATTGTGGCACCATAATACGGGGTGGATATATGGACTGGTCTTTGGTGTAAACATTGGGGTAAAAGGACAAGACTGCAAGTATATTAGTCCAGTTGCGACCATGATGCCAGAATAGTATTAAATATTCATGGTATGGGCGCTCAGAACACCAAATTCCATTGAAATACGTAAGATCCGATAGAGCGACATATACGATTGGGAGCATTGATGGGATATTAATTTATTCAGATTGCGTATTTGGTGACGTATTATATGTATATTGAAGTGCTCGCTGGGTAAAGCTGGACTGTGGTGACGTTGTTTTGAGCGAGTTGTGGGTCATGCGTGGTCCAAATTTGAAGAATGTATTGGGATCGACTGGAGTGGTGATCTGTGATGTGCGCATGCGCACTACTCGGGAAGTAGTATGTAAAGGGCACATGGGTATGATTCGTGTGGGCTGTGGCATCGGTGGGGGGTTGAGATCGAGAAACCTCACTTCCATAGATGGGTTTGTGTCTGAGCAGTATAATACACTCCATGTACCGAAGTGACGTCATCAGTAGTATATAAACCACAAATTCGTTCAGATTTGGAGGGTGGTGATGGTGGTGGAGTTTTCAGTAGAATGATGTCACCGCGCGCAGTAACTCACAGTGTACCCACTCAGGGCGCGTTGACGAGGAGGAGAAGGAGGATTAAGGAAGAGGAGGGATGAAGAAGGGGAGTGAGGAGGAGGAGGAGTAAGAATTAGGAGGAAGACGGCGAGTGAGGAAGAGGATGCGTGCTCGAAGTTCGTGTTAACGCAGTGACGCTCTAACGCTGAGGGACAAGAACCCTACAGACACAAACCCATACCTATATCTTTTCCCTATTGTCTAAACGCCTTGACTCAGATGAGGCCGAGTGAGAAAGAAAATAAACACCCACAAGTATTGTCTGTTCCATATTTTATTACTCCCTATGTCACATCACACCCCAAGCTGTGGGAATCACGTTGAGTGTGTTTACTATTCACAAATACATGCTCTTGTCTGACATTTGAGAAAGTCGTTTCGTCAATCTTTCATCATGTTCGCTCTGGTCCATCCCTAGGCGTCCTCTGACAGTCCAGGATATTGTAACGACTGTTCCTGGAACAGCTGTTTCGCCATTTGATGGCATATTGCAGGGCCTCTGTGGGTGTTAACCCCATATCCCCTTCTAAGTGACATGTGGTCCTTGGATCTTCATGTACTATTGAGGACGTCACTTTCGGCATATGGAGCTTATAGTTTTGCCCAGACACAGACCCACCCATGGAAGTGACGCCCCTCGATCTCCACCCCTACCTGTGATACAGCGCACACCGAATCATATCTCAATTTTCCTTTCTATACTACTCTACGAGTACGTAGGTGCGCATCACAGATCACAAACCCAATCTTAGTCTATGTATTTCAATAGGATATGAAGCGCGATACATTTAGAACAACCATGGCCCTCAACTCGTCATAAATTCCCACAACAGACTTTCTTTATCACTCTCCAAATAACTAAATTGCAGGAATCTTAAAGCACATAAGTTTTTGCCCCATATTTGGGATACCGCGATATGTGCTTGTGCATATCAGTATGAAGACACTTCACACTATTGCTGTTTCTGTTCTTTATATAATTACCTTCGTCAAGAATACTTGGCTGATGTTCTGCAACTCATAACTACTTTTCGCCTGCTCACGAACTGCGGAGGTATATATCCGTGTCTTCATCATCGCGAAGGAATCCGCACATGCGCACTGTGCACGTGACCCCGAACCGGCACCATAGCGGAAATGACCTTTACCCAATGTTTTCAGCTTTCTGAAGTTGCGAATGATGCTGAATTTGCCAGGATGGATGTTACATCATACAGATATGCAATTATAGCAATATCAAGTAATAGCATCGAGATCGCATTCATTGGTACACTTACCAATATAAGATAGGAGCTCTACATGCACCGCGGAATATACAATCAGACACCCTCTTTGTTACAGGTATTTTTTTTAAAAGTGTGCATGGCCATCTTCTTCTCTCAATTCAGGAGATATTGGCCACGGTTAGGTCACAGGGGCTCGTTATCTTTGTTAATTGCTTAATAAGGCTGATTTTTTCTTTACTGTCTCGACCCCCCCAACCAATAAACCTAATTAACGAATTAACAACGATAACGAGCTCGTTACTGTCTCGACCCCCCCCCCCCTCAACCAATGAACCTAATTAACGAATTAACAACGATAACGAGCCCCTGTGACCTAACCGTGTATCATACGAATACATGTGTTATTATGAGTTTTGTTGTTTGTTTCTTGTTTATTCGGTCCGTACATCCACGGTTTTGGACAAAGATGCATGAAACTCCGTCAGAACTTTATTCACAGTTTTACAACATTAAACTCACTCTTACGTTGTAGGGTAGAAATTGGCCACCTCACGGTGCCAGATTCACTCCTAAATATGGTCAGCATCACCAGTTTTGGTTCGCCATTTGCATCATGCCAACTGTTTTGAAAGGAAAGAACGCGGCGCGTGTTAGCGAGGTTTTGACGTCTGAAATGTGCGGTTTGGGTGTCAAAAATTAAGTATTTCACATGAAAGAAATTTTTCGATTGGATAGTACAACACTACAAGTCATTGAGTCCTATGATTCTCGAATGTATTGTACAAAATCGCTGATTTTGCTCTCTAAAATCGTATGAAGATCGACCAGAACAACAACAACAACAACAACAACAACAACAGCGTGTTTTATACACAATGTGCCATGATTCAATATGCCTGTGTGGACCAAAGTCGGTTCTGGTCGATCTGCATATGTTATAGAAACAAACAAACAGATCAGAAATTTATTTTCAGTTCGCGTCGGAGTCCTAATGCCTACCCTACTACGTAGGTCCTGTGACGTTAGTCACACTGCTCATGTATAACAAATACTAGGGCAATAAATCCCGGCTCTCCTATTCGGGAATCATAAGATTCAATGTCTTGTAATTTTTCTGAGTAAATAACAAGATGTTGTACTATGCTACGGCCGCAAAATTTCTGTCTTAAGTAATGCTTAATTTTGGCACTTCAATGATATGAAGTGGTATCACATCTCCAACACATCTCCAACGCATATAACTTTTTCTTCAGAGTTCACGTTTTCTGACTGTAGTACTTGATGATAACAAGTAAACCTGAAAAAACTTAGCGGAAACCGGACATTGTCTGTTATTAAACCCTGCCCTGGTTTACCGTTTCAGTCGTTATAGGACCTATACGCAGAAATGTATGGTGTTCTATTTGTGCCAATTTGATCTCGCGCGTCGACTTGCAAAAGTCGACGCACGACGCGCGACGCGAAAAGTCGACGTCGTGTTTTGAAACGCGACGTCGCCTTTTCCGTCGCGCGTCGCGCGTCGACTTTTACAGTGTTAAAGAGATAGGCCAAAACTCGACGTCGTGTTTCAAAAGTCGACGTCGCCTTTTGGCCTATGTCTTAGCATTGTAAAAGTCGACGCGCGACGCGCGACGAAGAGGGCGACGTCGCCTTTCAAAACGCGACGTCGACTTTTCGCGTCGCGCGTCGTGCGTCGCCTTTTTGAAGAATCAAAACTCGACGCGCGACGCGCGACGGAAAAAGTCGACGTCGCGTTTTAAAAGGCGACGTCGCCCTCTCCGTCGCGCGTCGTGCGTCGGGTTTTATAATGTTAAAGAGATAGGCCAAAACTCGACGTCGTGTTTCAAAAGTCGACGTCGACTTTTGCCCTATCTCCTAACATTGTAAAAGTCGACGCGCGACGGAGAGGGCGACGTCGCCTTTCAAAACGCGACGTCGACTTTTTCCGTCGCGCGTCGGACATTCACGTCGCCTTTTGGTTTACAAAAGTGCGCATGTCTGGGGAGCATGTATTCCATATTGTTCACGAGACACAATAAATTATCAATCACATTATCAATTGAAGTTTGTCACTATACGTTGTACAAACGTATTATATAAAATTCACAATCTTTGTTAACTTTCTTCTTTTATGTAAAGGTGTATGTGTGTTTGTACTGTGATGTGTTTTATTATGGTATATTTCACCGTACTGTATGGTATGGTATTGTTTAGAATTGTATTGTTTTGTAATGTATTGAGTTGTAATATGTTGAATTGTAATATATTGTATTGTAATGTATGGTCTTATTTTGCATTTTATTGTATTGTATCGTATCATATAGTCTTGTTCTGTCTCGTATTGTTTCGTTGTATTGTGATTTGGGGTGTTAATTTCGAACGAGAAAAAAAAAAATTGTTCACATCTGCGATTTTCGATCCTTGTAGCTTTTGACCGGTGTTGGTAATTTGCTGAGAATTTACTGCAACAAAGCAAGAGTGGCAAGATATTTAACAAACATGGAGACTATGTACCACATAATTTATTTGTTTCGCTGTCAGATATGTTATATTGCTGATTAATTTTCGAACACTGGTATACCTGTGTTCCACAAAATGCACACCCCTCCATCGCGAGGACAATACGCATCTATCAGCTTGTCAATGTTTTCATATTTCGCCGAACTAATACGTAAAATAAATTCAAGTTTCCAATAATGAACCAAACGCTTATGTAAGTAACAGTTTTGCAGGAGTAACAGTAACGACTGGAAAACAGAGAAAAACTAATTAATAGCTTGTGTAGCTCAAAGGAAATGTGGGATCTTACTGTTTTCCGGCCGAAAACGAAAGTAAAATGACCCCATACCTCAGCTTTACTTTGACAGCATATAGTCACTGGTCTAAAATGGCAGAAAACAAAGCCTTACTATTAAAAAGGATTGTATGATTCGAGATAAAATGCAACGTGGCGCGTTTTATCAGGAGACATTCATCAGGATGTCTCCAGAATATAAGATCTCACAGTTCCATTGAGCTACACAAGCGATTAATTATTTTCCCTCTGTTTTCCAGTCGTTACTGTTAATCCTGCAAAATAGTTACTTACATACGCTTTTGTTCATTATTGGAAACTTGAATTTAATTGACGTATTAGTCCGGCGAAATAGTAACACATTGGCAAGCTAATAGATGCGAATTGTCCTCTCGATTGAGGGGTGTGCATTTTGTGGAATACAGGTACCAGTGTTCGAAAATTAATCAGCAAAAAACACATTTTAGACAGCGAACAAGTATATTATGTTGTACATAGTCTCCATGCGTGCAAAATATCTTGTCATTCTTGCTATCTTGCAGTAAATTCTCACCAAATGACCAACACCGGTCAGGAGCTACAAGAATCGAAAATCACAGCTGTGAACATTATAGAAATACATGCTCCCCAGACATGCGCACTTTCGTAAACCAAAAGGCGACGCGCGACTTTTTTCGTCGCGCGTCGACTTTTTCCGTCGCGGGTCGACTTTTAAAAAGTCGACGCGCGACGGAAAAAGTCGACGTCGCGTTTTGAAAGGCGACGTCGCCCTCTCCGTCGCGCGTCGACTTTTACAATGTTAGGAGATAGAGTAAAAGTCGACGTCGACTTTTGAAACACGACGTCGAGTTTTGGCCTATCTCTTTAACATTATAAAACCCGACGTACGACGCGCGACGGAGAGGGCGAAGTCGCCTTTTAAAACGCGACGTCGACTTTTTCCGTCGCGCGTCGAGTTTTGATTGTTCAAAAAGTCGACGCGCGACGCGCGACGCGAAAAGTCGACGTCGTGTTTTGAAAGGCGACGTCGCCCTCTCCGTCGCGCGTCGATTTTTACAATGCTAAGAGATAGGCCAAAAGGCGACGTCGACTTTTGAAACACGACGTCGGGTTTTGGCCTATCTCTTTAACATTGTAAAAGTCGACGCGCGACGCGCGACGGAAAGGGCGACGTCGCGTTTCAAAACACGACGTCGACTTTTCGCGTCGCGCGTCGTGCGTCGACTTTTGCAAGTCGACGCGCGAGATCAAATTGGCACAAATAAAACACCATAGAAATGAACCCGACAACATTTCTCCGAAATCGACCAATTTCACCCTGATGGGCGTCCGATTAAATAATTGAGATTTGATTTGGCTGGGCTGGCTAGATGCTTGGTGGCCAAATTCACCTCGATTAATAGTTATAAATATTACAACATCACTTATCAAATATTTATTGAACATATATTGCTGACATAAAACTAGGATGGCGTCATAAAAACGCGAAAATGTTGATATTAAACTCATGGGAAAATTTGCCTAATATTCGCGAATATATAAATGATTTGATAAAAAAGATTGTCCTATTACTTCACTCATTTTACAGCATGGTTTATCAATTCCCACAACGATGTAAATTTCCACGAAACCTACTTGCTAATAAACTTTAGTTAGTCCCTAGAGCTCTGTTAATCATTCACATTATGAATATATACTCAACGCAAAATGTCATAATCCCGGTACATGTCTTAACTTAGTTCTAGTTAACCATACACTATGAACAATGGATCAGGATCTAACCTCTACAGTCACCGTTATGATATCGAACATGTCAGAACAAAGTTCGTTTGTCCAGTTACATCCCTTGTTTCGAGGATTATGTATTCGTCCAATAGAATACGTCGATGCAAATCGTAGGTTGTATATTAGCCAATGATCGAACTGGTTATTAAGCAACAAGAACATTTTGCTGTCAAGGACACAAATATCGCAAACCGTCGCCGGTATATATAGGGCAAGAGATCGGTTGACTTTAACGACTCATTTGAATCTCACCACCGACTTCGTCTCCAGTCTTTGTGAGTTCTCTCTCAACCTACAACAGTCATCATGGTAAGTTATACCTCAATATTTTGCATGCCAAATTGATCTATAGTACAGGTCTTGTAACAATTCGTTTACCTATATTTTATTAGAATTTTCTATTTTGTGACATGATTTTCTTTCTGCGAAAGATGATATTATTTCGAGATAAATTTAAGTTACAAATTGTGAAGCTTAGTGCAGTGAATCGATGTTGAAAGAAATAATAAATTTAATAAATCATATACAGGTAATTGCATACAAATTGTAAACAGATATTGAAAAGAGGATATCTTGATATGCAGATAGATTGATTATCTAATGTAAGACGTAACCTGCTTATTTCAGCGAGAGTGTATCAGTATCCATGTCGGTCAAGCCGGTGTCCAGATGGGAAATGCCTGCTGGGAGTTGTACTGTTTGGAACACGGTATCCAGCCGGACGGTCAGATGCCCTCAGACAAAACCATCGGGGGTGGGGACGACTCCTTCAACACGTTCTTTAGCGAGACTGGGGCCGGTAAACACGTCCCTCGGGCAGTCTTCGTCGACTTGGAACCCACCGTAGTCGGTAAGTAGTACATTTACGTTCACCATTAACGTAGTTTAGAAAAATTCAACCAAAACTGTGAAACAAAAAAAATTATAATAGTGCAGTTACCTTTCATATTCAAACACATACCTCATATACCCACAAAGGACATTTTGGTGTCTACATATAAAATCTCTGCAGACTGCTGAATACCCAATGCAGTCGCACGTGTCCGTTATACCTTTGTCGAGAAGTTTGATCTGACTGGGTTAGCGCAGATGACACAATGTAGAATGCGACAAATTCGCGGAAGTGCTAGTGCTGAAACTCGCAGCACTGTAAGCCCAACTAGTAATGTAACAAAATCCCAGATAGCCGCCATGATGACGTCACAGTGATGTCATTTTCAAAAAAAGAATTTTTTGGACGGTCAGCTTCTTCGATTTTTTTCTTCGCAAAAACTGCATGACAAATTAGTAAGTAATAATCTGATTTAAAATAAAATTGGCGGCCACTAACTATTTATTTATTTCCATTTATTTATTTATTTCCATAAAGAACCAACAGACACGAGGTCCAATAATAGGCTCCATAAACAATATATACAGTGCAATTAGTAAAAAGAACGTATTTAAATATATATGCTGATTTAACAAGTGTTTAAGATTCATATATTAAGTTACTTAAAAGGATAATTATGCTTTACACAAAGGTATAATACCACTGCAAAATATTATGACAATAAAAACATTATAAATCAGTAAAACTGTTTTCATTCTGGGTTATAAAAGTGTCGAGATATGAGTGTTTTAAAAACAGCGGCTGATTTAAAAATGTCAATAGATGTATCGACCGTAAAACTGTTGTAAAGGCGTATGACACGTGGTAAAAACGAAAATTTTCTAATATTAATTCTTGAGATAAAAGATAAGAACAATCATATTTGCCTGAAATGATATTGTGTGAGCACATTAAGTCTAAAACATTTCTTCTGTCGGAGAGCCGAGGCAAATTAAAATGTCTGCAAGCACCGGTATAACCTAAATTATCATAGTTACATGTGGTACCGGTTATAAAGGAAAGATACTTAATAAAACTCTTCTGTATCCGCTCCAAATTATCGCATTGGTATTGACAATGAGGGGACCAAACTGGGAGCAATTACTCCAAGCGACTTCTTACGAGAGATATATAGACGGATTTGAGAGCGGACACAGAGGAGAAAGATTTGCAAGTTCTCTTGATAAGACCGAGCTTCTTAAAAGATTTTGAACAAACATTTGTGATATGGTCTTTAAAATTCAAATCAGAAGTTAAAATAACACCTAGATCTTTAACACGAGAAACTTGTTTAATGTGTTCTCCATTTAACATATACTGACATGAAATAATGTTCTTCTTATTTGTAAAAGTAACATGATAAGATTTTAAAACATTGATTAAAAGCTGTCATACTTTACACCAGTTATAAAATCTGACAAGATCTTCTTGTAAATGGAGGCAGTCCTGGTAACATGTTATCTCTCTTGAGAACTTGGAATCGTCAGCAAACATAGAGGTGATTGAATATAAAATAACGTCAGGTAGATCATTGGTATATAAAACAAAGAATAGCGGTCCCAAGATATAGACCCTTGAGGAACGCCGGATGATACAGTAGTTGACATTGATGAATGACCACTTACAAGAACTCTTTTAGTTCTGTTACCCAGTTATACCAAACGATTCAAGCTTATATAATAACAAATCGTGATTAACCGTATCAAATGCTTTGGAAAGGTCTACATAAATACTGTCAACCTGTGTTTTAGAATCTATGGACCTCGTGATATTATCTATATGACATAGTAAGTTAGAGGTCGTTGATCTCCCTTTCACAAACCCATGCTGGGCTTCAGTGATATAACATTTCACGTATGAGTACAAGTTGTTGTGTATAATGCGTTCGAATACTTTAGAAATAATAGGGAGTAGAGACACTGGTATGTAGCTTGTTGCTAGGTTCTTATCACCACCTTTAAATATGAGAATGACATTTGCTTGCTTGAAGCAATGTGGGAAATCACCAGTGTTCAGAGACCTTTGGAAAATGATGCCTAATGGTATAGATAGCTCGGTGTCCCACGGATTATTTTCCGAGAAATGCTGAAAATATTTTTTGGTGCTATAGTCAGAGAATTTTAAGAACGTTTTTGTTGAAAACAAGCTTGGTTATAGTTTGGATTGTTTTAGTAAATGTTTAACCAAATTTCGATCTTCTATTTTGCAGATGAGGTCCGTACTGGCACATACCGCCAACTGTTCCACCCCGAACAACTGATCACCGGTAAGGAAGACGCCGCCAACAATTACGCCCGTGGTCACTACACCGTTGGCAAGGAAATCGTCGACTTGGTCCTTGACCGCACCCGTAAACTGGCTGACCAATGTACCGGTCTACAGGGGTTCCTCATCTTCCACAGTTTCGGAGGGGGTACCGGGTCTGGATTCACCTCCCTCTTGATGGAGCGACTCAGTGTTGACTACGGTAAGAAGTCCAAGCTGGAGTTTGCTGTCTACCCGGCCCCTCAGGTGTCCACAGCTGTTGTTGAGCCGTACAACTCCGTGTTGACCACCCACACAACCCTGGAACACTCCGATTGCGCCTTCATGGTCGATAATGAGGCCATCTATGATATCTGTCGTCGTAACTTGGACATTGAACGACCAACCTACACCAACTTAAACCGTCTGATCGGCCAGATCGTCAGCTCTATCACTGCCTCTCTCAGATTTGATGGTGCTCTCAACGTCGACTTGACAGAGTTCCAGACTAACTTGGTACCTTACCCACGTATCCACTTCCCTCTGGCTACCTACGCTCCGGTCATCTCGGCCGAGAAGGCATACCATGAGCAGTTGACCGTGGCTGAAATCACCAACGCTTGCTTCGAACCGGCCAATCAATTGGTCAAATGTGATCCCCGTCACGGTAAATACATGTCCTGTTGTATGTTGTACCGAGGAGATGTTGTTCCCAAAGACGTCAACGCCGCCATTGCTACCATCAAAACCAAGAGAACCATCCAGTTTGTGGACTGGTGCCCAACTGGGTTCAAGGTGGGCATCAACTACCAGCCACCAACTGTTGTCCCTGGTGGTGATTTGGCTAAGGTCCAACGTGCGGTCTGTATGTTGAGTAACACGACGGCGATCGCCGAGGCCTGGGCTCGTCTTGACCACAAGTTTGACCTGATGTACGCCAAACGTGCCTTCGTCCATTGGTACGTCGGGGAGGGTATGGAGGAGGGAGAGTTCTCGGAAGCTCGGGAGGACTTGGCGGCCCTGGAGAAGGATTATGAGGAGGTAGGAGTGGACTCTGTGGAAGGAGAGGGCGAAGAGGAAGGCGAAGAATATTAACACTGTGTATACTGACAATAATATAGCTAAAGTAGGTGGTGATTCTATCATAATAATAAGGAAACAACTCGATTGGAGAACTGACAGACGATAACAAACTTGAAGCCGGCCCTGGTGCTGAGCGACAGGTGTTGAGTGGGGTGGTTATAAAATACAATCTTCTGCTAATAAAACAACTATTCTTGCATATAATTTGTTACGGGTCTTTTATATTTGGGTCGTGATTTGATTCATGTTCATGAATTGTTTTGATTTATCAACGTTTTGGGGAACAAACGCCTCAGCCTTGTAAACATATCATTAATATTCCATGGTCCAGTCCAAGTTTTGTTATTGGCATAATGAGATATCTTTAAGCAAAGACAAAGGAAAACGGGACAAAATCCTGCGATGTACATGTACATGAAGCCCTAGATGTAGAAAGATTTTCAGAGCCTCCTGCTGTTAAACAAGTGTATTTCAACAAATTCATTGCGCAGTCCATACATATGGTATACTATGTCCGCTGTAAATAGTTCACCGTATACCGTCTGATGCTTTATAAAATACAGGTGTAACTTTCAGTACAGGTGTGATGGATAAGAATGTCCTGGTGATCAGTGCCTCTTTTAATATACATTCCTATTGTAAACAAGGACGGACACTTGTCCCCGTTGTGGAGAAATGTGTCCTAGCTGAGTTAGAAGATAGGGATCGGACACTCTGAACCACCGGATATTCTTAGCATCCATACCGGTAGGCCTACTAAAGAACACAAAGGACTAAGACACTACAAATAGCCCTTTCCGGAAATGTCTGAAATTCGTAGAAATTCAGCCTCTAAGGTCTAATCTCCCCTTGAATAACTGCCGCTCGTTAAGTTTAGAGGTGTGAAAGCTGCTTCCGGAGAAGTAGTCACCTCTGTTACAGTTTTACCAGAGGCACCCGCAATTATTTTGTATAATATATTGTATCAACTATTCCAGAATATTTGTTTGAAAAATGCTATTCTGTTTATATTTTCTACGTTAACCGATATATCATGTATATATGTACAGTAGGACTTAAATTTTATAGAAAAAAAAACCAACCGAATATTTAATTACTAAACCTAATTGTGAGGGCCTTTGGTACTTACTGAAATTTCTCTTAACCAACACGCTCTATATGGAACAAGGGAGATGCAACCCTTTCCGAATTGGACTATAGCTTATATACACAGCAATTGACAGTGAAGATCAGTGAAGACTTAGTTTAGTCATTCAGTCCTTGGAAACGTATAAACCAACCTTCGTGTGATCTTTGACTAGCTCAATCATGAGGACATGCCAGTGTGTGCTCCACTAAGTGAGTTCTCTTTGACTATATGCAATCTAAAATTAAATCCTATCTGTTCCCCCGTGTGGATATGTCCTTTGTAGAATCTAACTGGCTTGCAGTAACGCGATTGCCAACCAATCCCGAGAACTCTTCATAGCGCTTTGAAGGGAACATACTGGTTGGGGCTTTTTGGTTGACTCAGCCGAATTAGACGCCACGCTTATGGGGTATCTTCTGATGTTGCCGTGCTCCCGCCAGCTTGGCGCCATAATGCCGGGTAGAAATATGGACTGGTCCGTGGCATAAACCTTGGGTTAAAGCGGAGACGATCACCCTGTTCCCATCCCGGGAAAGTAAAGTAGTTAAAAAGCGGCCGTGATGTCATAAGACTATTAGATTCATGACATGGGCGCTCTGAACACCAAATTCAATTGAAATCAGTAAGATCCTACATAGCGACATATACGCATGGGGAGCCTTGATAGAATATTTATTTATTGAGATTGTGACTATATGTAAAGGTTATACCATCAAAATTATGGCAGTTAAAATAAGAATGTCGCTCTCAACAATCATGTCAGGATGACGCCTACACGTTGCAGAGGGGTCCTATAGTCTGTCCATTTTAATTAGTAGTCTACTGTGGAGCTTGTCAAAAATCTGTAGATAAGTTTGCATAAATTTTCTCTTTTTTTTTGCAGCGTATAGAACAAACTAAACACTACAAAATGATTACCATTTCTCCGTGATATCGATAATATATCACGCTTGAAATAACTTCGTAATTCTCTCCATATAAAACTCCAGTACAGTTGTTTCTTGTACCGGGCCTCAATTACATAGTGAGACGTCATAATGTATTCGTGTTTACTAGCACAAAGGTCAACAATGCCGTGTACGGTCATAGAGGTGTGTCCGGTTCATCATTCGGTAATTTCACTGGGCATGGGAGGTATGGAGCCAGTGGGTATGGATACATTATGACGTCTTTATATGTAATTGAGGCCGGGTACACGAAACAAATGTACTGGAGTTTATATGGAGAGAATTACAAAGTTTTTTCAAGCGTGATATATTATCGATATCACGGAGAAATAAGTGGGACATACGTGGTCCAAAGGTGTCGTATTTGGCAATCTAATTAAAATTAAATCCTATCTGCTCTCCCATTTGGATATGTCGCTTGAAGGATCTAACAGGCTTGCAGTAACTCGAATGTCAACTAATCCTTAGAAAACTTCATAGTGCTTTGAAGGGAACATTAATGTGGCACCATAATGGTCTTTGGTGTAAACATTGGGATAAAAGGACAAGACTGCAAGTATATTTGTCCAGTTCCGAACATGATGTCAGAATGCCATTAAATATTCATGGTATGGGCGCTCAGAACACCAAATTCCATTGAAATACGTAAGATCCGATATAGCGACATGTACGATTGGGAGCATTGATGGGATATTAATTGATTAAGATTGCGTATTTGGTGACGTATTATATGTATATTGAAGTGCTCGCTGGGTAAAGCTGGACTGTGGTGGCGTTGTTTTGAGCGAGTTGTGGGCCACGCGTGGTCCAAATGTATCGTGATTGGTACCATATTGAAGAACTTATTGGAATCGACTCGAGTGGTGATCTGTGATGTGCGCATGCGCAATACTCGGGGAGTAATATGTAAAGGGCACGTGGGTATGATTCGTGTGAGCTGTGTCATCGGTGGGGGTTGAGATTGAGGGACTTCACCTCCATAGATGGGTTTGTGTCTGAGCAGTATAATACGCTCCATGTACCGAAGTGACGTCATCAGTAGTATATAAATCACAAATTCGTTCAGATTTGGAGGGTGGTGATGGTGGTGGTGTTTTCAGTAGAATGATGTCATCGCGCGCAGTAACTCACAGTGTATCCACTCAGGGCGCGTTGACGAAGAGGAGGAGGATTGAGGAAGAGGAGGGGCGAAGAAGGGGAGTGAGGAGGAGGAGGAGTAAGAATTAGGAGGAGGACGGCGAGTCAGGAGGAGGATGCGTGCTCGAAGTTCGTCTTAACGCAGTGACACCCTAACGCTGAGGGACAAGAAAACTACACACACAAACCCATACATATATCTTTTCCCTAGTGTCTAAACGCCTTGACTCAGATGAGGGAGAGTGAGAGAGAAAATAGACACCAACAAGGATTGTCTGTTTCCATATTTTATTACCCCCTATGTCACATCACACCCCAAGCTGGGGGAATCACGTTGAGTGTGTTTACTATTCACAAATCCATGCTGTTGTCCGACATTTGAGAAAGTCGTTTCGTCAATCTTCCATCATTTTCTCTCTGGCGTCCTCTGACAGTCCAGGATACTGTAACGACTGTTCCTGGAACAGCTGTTTCGCCATTTGAGCGCATTTTGCAGGGCCTCTGTGGGTGTTAACCCCATATCCCCTTCTAAGTGACATGTGGTACTTGGATTTACATGTACTACTGATGACGTCACTTTCGGCATATGGAGCGTATAGTACTGCCCAGACATAGACAAACCCATGGAAGTGAGGTCTCTCGATCCCCACCCCTACCTGTGACACAGCCCACACCGAATCATATCTAAATTTCTGTTTCTATTCTACTCTAAGAGCACACAGGTGTGCATCACAGATCACCACCCCAATCTTAGTCTATGTATTTCAATAGGATATGAAGCACGATACATTTAGAAAAACCCACAACTCGCCAAAAATCCCACAGCAAACTTTCTATACTACTATAATATAATAACTAAATTACAGCAATCTTAAAGCACATAAGTTTTTGCGTCATATTTCAGATACTGCGATATGTGCTTATGGTTATCAATATGAAGACACTTCGCACTATTGCTGTTTTTGTTCTTTATATAATTACCTTCGTCAAGAATACTTGACTGATGTTCTGCAACTCATAACTACTTTTCGCCTGCTCACGAACTGCGGAGGAAAATACGTGTCTTCAACATTGCGAAGACATCCGAACATGCGTACTGTGCACGTGACCCTCAACTTTACTATAGTAGAAATGACCATTACCCAATGTTTTCAGTTTTCTGAAGTTGCGAATGATGCTGAATTTGCCAGAATGCAGATATGCAATTATAGCAATATCAAGTAATATCATCGAGATCGCATTCATTGGTAAACTTACCAATATAAGATAGGAGCTCTATATGCACCTTGAAATATACAATCAGCCACCCTCTTTGTTGCAGGTATTTTCATCAAAATTGTGCATGGCCATCTTCTCATGGCAATTCAGGGGATATAGGCCACGGTTAGGTCACAGGGGCTCGTTATCTTTGTCAGTTGCTTTTAAGGCTGACTGGAGCGGGGGTCGAGGGAGTAAAGAAAATTACTTTTTCTTTACTGCCTCGACCTCTCCCAACCAATAAGCCTATAATTAATCAATTAACAAAGATGAAGAGCCCCTGTGACCTAACCGTGTATCATACAAATACATGTATTATTATGAGTTTTGTTGTTTGTTTCTTTGTTTATTCGGTCCGTACATCCACGGTTTTGGACATAGGTGCATGAAACTTCGTCAGAACTTTATTCACAGTTTTACAACAATAAACTCACTGTTAGGTTGTGGGGTAGAAAGTGACCATCCCGCGGGGCCAAATTCACACCAAAATATGGTCAACATCACCCCATCGGTTTGGTTGGCCATTTGCATCATGCCACCAGTTTTGAAAGAAAAGGACGCGGGGCGTGTTAGCGAGGTTTTGGTCACCGAGATGTGCGGTTTGAGTGTCAAAAATTAATTATTTCATATGAAAGAAATTTTTCGATTGGATAGTACAACATTACAAGTCAGTGGGTCTTATGATTTGCGAATAGATTCTCGAATCTATTGTGCAAAATCTCTGATTTTTCTCTCTAAAATCATATGAAGATCGACCAGAGCAACAACAACAACAACAACAACGACAACAACAGCGTGTTTTATACACAATGTGCGATGATTCAATAGTTCTGTGTGAACCAAAGTCGGTTCTGGTTCTGGTTCTGGTTGATCTTCATATGTTTATAGAAACTAACAGACGAACAAACGTGTTTTCTCCTAAACACCAGGGAGTAATAACAAATACTAGGGCAATAAATCCCGGCTCTCCTATTCGAGAATCATAAGACTCAATGCCGTATAATTTTTCTGAGTAAATAACAAAATGCTGTACTATATGCCGGTCGCAAAATATCTTAAGTAATGCTTAATTTTGGCACTTCAATCGCAACACATGGGGCCAAATCCTCGCTAAATCGTACAACGTCTTTTACTTATTCTGTCAAAGATTCAATGATATAAGTGGTATCGCATCTCCAACGCATATAATTCTTTCTTCAGAGTTCACGTTTTCTGACTGTAGTACTTAATGATAACAAGTAAACCTGAAAAAGTTAGCGGAAATCGGACATTGTCTGTTATTAAACCTTGCCCTGGTTCACCGTTTCATTTTCGAATCAAACTCCGTTGTCAAAGTCGTTATAGGTCCTATACGCAGAAATGAGCCCGACAACATTTCTCCGAAATCGACCAATTTCACCCGGATGGGCGTCCGTTTAAATAATTGAGATTTGATTTGGCTGGGCTGGCTAAATGCTTGGTGGCCAAATTCACCTCGATTAACGGTTATAAATATTACAACATCACTTATCAAATATTTATTGAACATATATTGCTGACATAAAACTAGGATGGCGTCATAAAAACGCGAAAATGTTGGAGAAATTTGCCTAATATTCGCGAATAAATAAATGATTGTCATATTACTTCACTCATTTTACAGCATGGTTTATCACTTCCCATAACGAAGTAAATATCCACGAAAGCTACTTGCTAATAAACTTAGTCCCTAGAGCTCTGTTATTCGGTCACATAATGAATATACTCAAAGCAAAATGCCATAATCCCGGTACATGGCTCAACTTAGTACTCTAGTTACCCATACTATGAACAATGGATCAGGATCTAACCTCTACACAGTCACCGTTAAGATATTGAACATGTCAGAACAAAGTTCGTTTGTCCAGTTACATCCCTTGTTTCTAGGATTATCTATTCGTCCAGTAGAATACGTCGGTACAAATCGCAGGTTGAATATTAGCCAATGACCGAACTGGTTATTTAGCAACAAGAATATTTTGCTGTCAAGGACACAAATATCGCAAACCGTCTCCGGTATATATAGGGCAAGAGATCGGTTGACTTTAACGACTCATTCGAATCTCACCACCGACTTTGCCTCCAGTCTTTGTGAGTTCTCTCTCAACCTACAACAGTCATCATGGTAAGTTATACCTCAATATTTTGCATGCCAAATTGATCTATAGTACAGGTGTTGTAACAATTCGTTTACCTATATCTTATTAGAATTTTCTATTTTGTGACATGATTTTCTTTCTGCTAAAGATGATATTATTTCGAAATAAATTTAAGTTACAAATTGTGAAGCTTAGTGCAGTGAATCGATGTTGAAAGAAATATTAAATTTAATAAATCATATACAGGTAATTGCGTACAAATTAAAAACAGATATTGAAAAGAGGATATCTTGATATGCAGATAAGATTGATTATCTAATGTAAGACGTAACCTGCTTATTTCAGCGAGAGTGTATCAGTATCCACGTCGGTCAAGCCGGTGTCCAGATGGGAAATGCCTGCTGGGAGTTGTACTGTTTGGAACACGGTATCCAGCCGGACGGGCAGATGCCCTCAGACAAAACCATCGGGGGTGGGGACGACTCGTTCAACACGTTCTTTAGCGAGACTGGGGCCGGTAAACACGTCCCGAGGGCAGTCTTCGTCGACTTGGAACCCACCGTAGTCGGTAAGTACATTTGTCGTAAGGACGCTATTTTGTACGCCGTAAGGTATCCGTTCTCTGTGATGTAACGTCAGAATGTCACACACTCTGTGTATTGTGTCGCCGTACTTCAAGACTCTAAATTCCATGGGAATAAGTAAACAATTAAACCGCTATGGTGTATATCTCTATATAACATTCGATCTTCCATGGAAACGGATAAACATTGGACAATCTGTATATTTACTGGCAATTTTATGAAATTCAACAAATCACTTGATAAAGGCTCCGGCATGAGAGTCGAAAGCTTGTGCATTAAATATGTTTACGTGGAGTACAGCTCAGAAGTTTGTCTGTTTCTATAAGTACATTTACGTTCACCATTAACGTAGTTTAGAAAAATTCAACCAAAACTGTGAAACAAAAAAAATTACAATAGTGCCATTAGCTTTCATATTCAAACACATACCTCATATACCCACAAAGGACATTTAGGTGTCTACATATAAAATCTCTGCAGACTGCTGAATACCCAATGCAGTGGCACGTGTCCGTTATACCTTTGTCGAGAAGTTTGATCTGACTGGGTTAGCGCAGATGACACAATGTAGAATGCGACAAATTCGTCTTGAAAACACTGAGAAAATATTGCTCTGCATTCTGCTTAAACATGTCCGAACTATATCGTGTATACCACTAAATGAATATTTAATACAGTAGTACGAAAGAACGTACCAATATATGGCCCAGGCGATTTAGGATGTACCGCAGTCTGGGGGAGGGGATGGGGGAGGGATGGGGGCGGGGGTGGGGGGTGGAAGTGCTTGTGCTGAAACTCGCAGCACTGTATGTTTGGGTCAAGCCCTACTAGTAATGTAAATAAATCCATCAACTATTTATTTATTTCCGTTTATTTATTTATTTCCATATAGAACCAACAGACACGAGGTCCAATAATAGGCTCCATAAACAATATATACAGTGCAATTACTAAAAAGAACGTATTTAAAAATATATGCTGATTTAACAAGTGTTTAAGATTCATATAATAAGTTACTTAAAAGGATATTAGGCTTTATACAAATGTATAACACCACTGCAAAATATTATGACAATAAAAATATTCTAAATCAGTAAAACTGTTTTCATTCTAGGTTATAAAAGTGTCGAGATATGAGTGTTTAAAAAACAGCGGCTGATTTAAATATGTCAATAGAGGTATCGACCGTAAAACTGTTGTAAAGGTGTATGACACGTGGTAAAAACGAAAATTTTCTAATATTAATTCTTGTATATGAAGCATAAAAAAGAGTTCATCTGCGTAAAAGCCTTGGCGGAACATAAAATGGAACTTGAGATAAAAGATAAGAACAACCATATTTGCCTGAAATAATATTGTGTGAGCACACTAAGTCTAAAACATTTCTTGCTGTCGGAGAGCCGAGGCAAATTAAAATGTCTGCAAGCACCGGTATAACCTAAATTATCGTAGTTACATGTGGTACCGGTTATAAAAGAAAGATACTTAATAAAACTCTTCTGTATCCGCTCCAAATTATCGCATTGGTATTGACTCCCAAACTGGGAGCAATTACCCCAAGCGACTTCTTACGAGAGATATATAGAGGGATTTGAGAGCGGACACGGAGGAGAAAGATTTGCAAGTTCTCTTGATAAGGCCGAGCATCTTAAAACATTTTGAACAAACATTTGTGATATGGTCTTTAAAATTCAAATCAGAAGTTAAAATAACACCTAGATCTTTAACACGAGAAACTTGTTTAATGTGTTCTCCATTTAACATATACTGACATGAGATGATGTTCTTCTTATTTGTAAAAGTAACATGATAAGATTTTAAAACATTGATTAAAAGCTTCCATACTTTACACCAGTTATAAAATCTGACAAGATCTTCTTGTAAATAGAGGCAGTCCTGGTAACATGTTATCTCTCTTGAGAACTTGGAATCGTCAGCAAACATAGAGGTGATTGAATATAAAATAACGTCAGGTAGATCATTGGTATATAAAACAAAGAATAGCGGTCCCAAGATAGACCCTTGAGGAACGCCGGATGATACAGTAGTTGACATTGATGAATGACCACTTACAAGAGCTCTTTGAGCTCTGTTACCCAGTTATACCAAACGATTCAAGCTTATATACATGTAATAACAAATCGTGATTAACCGTATCAAATGCTTTGGAAAGGTTTACATAAATACTGTCAACCTGTGTTTTAGAATCTATGGACCTCGTGATATTATCTATATGACATAGTAAGTTAGTGGTCGTTGATCTCCCTTTCACAAACCCATGCTGGGCTTCAGTGATATAACATTTCACTTATGAGTACAAGTTGTTGTGTATAATGCGTTCGAATACTTTAGAAATAATAGGGAGTAGAGACACTGGTATGTAGCTTGTTGCTAGGTTCTTATCACCACCCATAAATATGAGAATGACATTTGCTTGCTTGAAGCAATGTGGGAAAACACCAGTGTTCAGAGACTTTTCGAAAATGATGCCTATATAGATAGCTCGGTGTCCCACGGATTATTTCCCGAGAAATGTTGAAAATATGTTTTGGTGCTATAGTCAGAGAATTTTAAGAACGTTTTTGTTGAAAACAAGCTTGGTTATAGTTTGGATTGTTTTAGTAAATGTTTAACCAAATTTCGATCTTCTATTTTGCAGATGAGGTCCGTACTGGCACATACCGTCAACTGTTCCACCCCGAACAACTGATCACCGGTAAGGAAGACGCCGCCAACAATTACGCCCGTGGTCACTACACCGTTGGCAAGGAAATCGTCGACTTGGTCCTTGACCGCACCCGTAAACTGGCTGACCAATGTACCGGTCTACAGGGGTTCCTCATCTTTCACAGTTTTGGAGGGGGTACCGGGTCTGGATTCACCTCCCTCTTGATGGAACGTCTCAGTGTTGACTACGGCAAGAAGTCCAAGCTGGAGTTTGCTGTCTACCCGGCACCTCAGGTGTCCACGGCTGTTGTTGAGCCGTACAACTCTGTGTTGACCACCCATACCACCCTGGAACACTCTGACTGCGCCTTCATGGTCGACAATGAGGCCATCTATGATATCTGTCGTCGTAACTTGGACATTGAACGACCAACCTACACCAATTTAAACCGTCTGATCGGCCAGATCGTCAGCTCTATCACTGCCTCTCTCAGATTTGATGGTGCTCTCAACGTCGACTTGACAGAGTTCCAGACTAACTTGGTACCTTACCCACGTATCCACTTCCCTTTGGCCACCTACGCTCCGGTCATCTCGGCCGAGAAGGCATACCATGAGCAGTTGACCGTGGCTGAAATCACCAACGCTTGCTTCGAACCGGCCAATCAATTGGTCAAATGTGATCCCCGTCACGGTAAATACATGTCCTGTTGTATGTTATACCGAGGAGATGTTGTTCCCAAAGACGTCAACGCCGCCATTGCTACCATCAAGACCAAGAGAACCATCCAGTTTGTGGACTGGTGCCCCACTGGGTTCAAGGTGGGCATCAACTACCAGCCACCAACCGTTGTCCCTGGTGGTGACTTGGCTAAGGTCCAGCGTGCGGTCTGTATGTTGAGTAACACGACGGCCATCGCCGAGGCCTGGGCTCGTCTTGACCACAAGTTTGACCTGATGTACGCCAAACGTGCCTTCGTCCATTGGTACGTCGGGGAGGGTATGGAGGAGGGAGAGTTCTCGGAAGCTCGAGAGGACTTGGCGGCCCTGGAGAAGGATTATGAGGAGGTAGGAGTAGACTCTGTGGAAGGAGAGGGAGAAGAGGAAGGCGAAGAATATTAACACTGTACATACTGACAATAATATAGCTAAAACATATGATGAATCTAGAATACAAAGGAACAGAGAAACGATAAACGCCTCTGTGCTGGGCGACAGGCATGGATGCGGATAGCGCCTGGGGGTGGTGACAAAATGTATTTCTTTGATAATAAACTACTATTCATGTATATCATCTAATTCATTTGTGTTCTGGTAATTTTATATTACTAACTCTGAAATGAGCCGTGATATGGCCGAGATATATACATTTAGACCCAGCTGTAGACAGACTTATACTTCCACCTGCTGTAAACTCCAACATATCCATTTCGTAGTCCATAGTACTTACCGGCCTCTGTAAATAGTTCACTGTTTATCGTCCGATTCTTTATAAAATACAGGTGTTGTAACTTTGAGTAGCAGTATCATAAGATCAGAAAGGGCTCGTTACGTGAGCTAAGGCACTCCATATGACCAACTCCCAAAACTTGTAGGTCACAAACCACCATTGAATTTTCTGGGTGTTAGATTTATCAGGACTTGACTTCCGGCGAACATTGATTGACCAGTACATGACTGGACCAAAAATGGCCTCTGACGTATTTTAAAATGGTTCTATAATGTTAGGTCCTCAAATATATCAAAACCACCTTTTCAAAATTTAATCGGAAAAAAATCTAGGCCAGTTTTTTGGTCACATCCGAAATTTGCTGTAATGGTGTCGGGTGGGATGACCCTATCTCTGGCGCTTATCTCGAAACAAATGGTGGGGAATGTATGCTGATTATTTTTGAGGCTACCTAGTGTGTTGGGTCATTTGCGGCGGCGAATATCAGGGAATATAGTTTTCCTACGAAGTAGGCTACCATTTGCAAATTGTCCGGTAATGAGTGGGTGAGTTAGTCCATCCTAATCCTTTCGTCGGCCAAATAAGGAGAACCGTTCACATTAGAGCCTTGATTGTGCATTAGGGGACTGTTACAAGCAAGTTCTGAGCTGACCTACTTTTGATGAAAATTTCTGGTGATTTTTGATGAAAATCACTGGTGATTCTGACTTGGGCAGTGACCATCTTGATAGGGGCAGGATTTCCAGTGGGGGGGGGGGAGGGGATTTCCAAGAGTTCAGTTCGCGTCCGAGTCCTGATGCCTATCTAGGTCCTGTGACGTTTACTCACACTGCCATGTCTCAGTATGTGCTCAGCTAATTTACTACACATTAAGTAAGGTGTTTCAGTGGTTTCTAATCTGTAGATGAGGTACTCGTATTATTTGATTTGGTTTCCTGCAGCGCCATACATATTCATCATCCCGTCATGCTCGACTATCAAATCCGTGTCATGACGGATAACTTATACGCCATAACGATTACGAGTCGGTTGATTCGGAAACATACCGGAGCGCATTCGTGACCTCTTGACCTCTTGACCTCTCCGAATATGCCCATATTTGAGCGAATTATGCGCCAGGCAATGTATTGTATATTTATATCGTCTGCTTGATTTGAATTCACAAGTTTCGCAACCGTCGCTTTTTTGGCTTGAGAGGCGTCCTCTTGTGGTTTCCCTCCGGAACTTCAAAGTGTTTTTCCTTGGGCTTTTCTCCGTATGAACTCGGCCTTCGTTGAAATATACTGAGATCCGACGAAGGTTGCGCATCGCCCCAAAATGCCATCCGTTCATTGGATGTTATTTCAAACCGACGGTTGGAATAATACATATAGCTGTACTGCCTGAATCTGACTGCAGGGCTGGTACAGATTTAAACAGGCCTGCATTATGGAGGACGTACATGCATATTCAGCATTTTGGGACGTTGATATCGAAGACTAAATATGACATTTCTATCTCATATCTCATAGTCGGATTGCAATAGACCATTTGCGGGTTTAGCGATCGTCACGTACCAGCACACACGGTCAGGCGAAGACACAGGTCGTAAACCGGGCATGGTCTCCATAAGGGCCCAGGTTAAACAACATTTTCGAATGAAAAGCATTTTTGCTAATTTCTCCTTTTGTTTAACTTAGGCCTTATGGCGGTCATGTCCGATCTACGGCATGCGTCTTCGCTCGACTGTGTGCGTTGGTGCGTGACGATCGCTAAACTGGCAAATCGAATATTAGACTCAACTTTCTTTCCGCCAGCGAGTTTAACATCAACCCTATCTCCTGGATGTCCACCGTTCAGCCAGGGACCTGCTTCGTGACTGTGAACCAGTCTAGATTTCCGCATGCTCATCCTTGCGAGGATATCCATAGACCCCCCTGGATCGATACAATGGCAGTTTTAGTTATCCATAAAAGTAGCCTATAGTATTGGATCCTCCTACGGAGAGCCAATCACTAGCGGATACAGGAACAATAACATTTTCCCAGTTAGACGGCATATTTTGAGATCGGAAACGAGGCCGGGCTACGTCATGGGTCAACTGAGACAGTCACGTGGTTGAGTGCGGAGATTGGGATGACCCCTATCGTATTGTATATTTATATAAATAGTGATCCAATGAAAATGCTCATAATAATTTAAAATGGCGTGGGTCCGAATGACCAATCGCTGGAGGGGAGACAGCTGGAACAGCACGCCGACCAACCACCTCGCTGGGGGTCTAATAACACCCCAGCCACCAGTCAGATTTTTGGACCGGATTCGGGGCCTTCGCGCACATCGCCGGAAGTGACATCATATATAGTAAAATAGATGTTTACCGAACATTTCGATTACTTTTCAAGTCTGCATAATACCTCTGTTGACCTAGCGTTAAAGAGAATTATCTGGAGATAATCTTCCCTGTTTATCTGGACAGAGCATATGAAAGGTAGTTCGCTCATGTGCAACACTAAAGGAGTTGTTCGGCCGGATTCAAACTGAACCGTGCGTTGGTTGGTTTCCCGTATACGTCATAGCAACGTAGTAAAGGTCAACTTCCGCTATTGGTGGCAGGGATGGTAATGGAGCCTGCGAAATGGAGCATGCGCTGTGGGGAGGTTCCACGCCGACATTGTCTGTTAATATTTTGAGAGAGAGAGTCCTATAGTCTATCCATATAAGTTTTACATCTGGATATAAATAGTTCGACAGGTTTCCTCTAAATCGAACCATTCAGCAGGCCCGGACAGTCCGCTGCGATATTCATCGCTGGCCAAACTACCTCTGATCGCATTGGCTGAAACCGCCAGTGGGTGTCGAAGCAAAAACTTATAACTTCGAATATAGACTTGCTAATTCAAAACACGATGATGGTGGTGGATGGTGCGGATGGGGGGTACGAGATTGTCAAATAGAGGCAACGGCCCCAGAACTCGAATCACCTAAAAGGTACAGGTCATATTCGTCATATTGGCTGAAATTTACATCAATAGATTGGTACTTTTACAGGTACCTTCAGTATACGCACTCAACTCAGCGTCAAACTATTCCTTAGTATCACAGAAAATAGTTGCACAATGCCCCCTCATTTCTGAACCTACAAAACAGTATTTTACGACAGAAAGTAAGTTTTTGCTTCAAACACGTGACAGCCGAAAGTTGACGTCACCGCACTAATTGCATGTGGTATTTAGATAGAAACCGGAATAACTCCTTATTTTTACATTATACCGGGTGTGCAGTTGTAGGTTTGAGTTTATTTTCAATCGGGGATGCGCTGAAGTGTCGGCGACATGTAGGAGATCTTATTCATTTTCTTTTATTTTCGAACTGAGCTTGTCACTCCCTCTCTGCAGACACGACTGAGGCCTTGGTTCCCGTTAATCTCCCTACACGAACATGGTCAGAGTTTGCGCACACAGAATATTCTCATAACAACCAAAATCGGGATTCGCCATTATTCGAGTGATCGATCTATTACAATAAATCATATTAAATTTGATAAACATAGCCAGACGAATCTTCGGGTGGCGATTCTTGTTGACATATGAGGCACGGTGACAATGTTGCACGGAGTTAATATCGGATTCTGAAAGATTCACTGTTTTTGAATGAAGTTGTTTTGCCATGTTTTCTCATCAGTCATATGATGTGTCATAAATAAATATGGTCCCAATTACGGACTTCGACTAATGAAACTGTATTCATTTGCGGTACTCTTGTTATTGCACTGTGTACTGGCCAACCTGTTGCTTACGTGGTGAGCGAATATAAATGATCCCATTGTCGCCAGTTCAAGTATGTTTTAATTATATTATGCCTATTTGAGTCTTATTTTCTACTATAATCCGCTAATCGCTATTCATAATAATATAAAAATTCTTCCATGGTGACATGTATTCGTACGCCAATATCGATATCTGACGTCATTTCTTGTTATCATCACCGGTGATGATATCACTGTTTCGGTAACAGTCTCGCTGCAGTGAAAATATGACTGTCATTCAACTGATACTATTTGCTACATGAATCTCATCATCAAGAATATAATAAAAGGAACTATTTACAAATGGCAGTGTGACTAACATCACAGGACCTACGAAGTAGGGTAGGCATTAGGACTCCGACGCGAACTGAACTCTTGGAAATCCCCCCCACCGCACTCCCAGTTGAAATCCTTCTTATATTGAGATGGGTACTGCCCAAGTCAGAATAGGCAGTGATTTTCATCCAAAATCACCAAAAAATTTCATCAAAACTAGGTCAGCTCAGAACTAGCTGGTAACAGTCCCCTAAAAAAATCAAGGTTCTAATGTTAACGGTTCTCCTTATTTTGCCGACGAAAGGACTCTGATGGACTGACTGACTGACTGACTGACTCACTCACTCACTCACTCACTCATTACCGGACAATTTGCAAATGATCTCATCACCAGGAATATAATAAACGGAACTATTTACACATAGCAGTGTGACTAACGTCACAGAACCTACGAAGTAGGGTAGGCATTAGGACTCCGACGCGCACTGTACTCTTGGAAATCCCCCCGCCCCAAGTTGAAATCCTGCCTATATTAAGATGGGCACAGCCCAAGTCAGAATCTCCAGTGATTTTCATAAAAAATCACCAGAAATTTTCATCAAAAGCATGTCAGCTCACAACTTGCTGGTAACAGTCCCTTAATGCACCTTCGTGCAAAAAATCAAGGTTCTAATGTCAACGGTTCTCCTTATTTTGCCGACGAAAAGATTCGGATGGGCTCACTCACTCGCTCACTCACTGACTACCGGACATTTGCAGATGGTAGCCTACTTCGTAGGAATAAACTACATGTAGTACTACATGGGCTAAAAAATTAATCTGTTGGATTGTTTTTGTCTTTTACAGCAAGAGGCTCTGTGAATTTGTCTACATGTATGTTGCACGATTTGGTCATGTATTTCTTTATCTTCTAAAGATATCTCATAATGCCAATAACACAACGTCGGCTTGACTATGGAATAAAGATACGTTTACAAGACTGAGGAGTTTCGATTCGTTCGACAAAAAATGGACAATGAACGCGATTTATGCATGTATCAAATCACGACCCAAATTACGACTCATTTCAGCGCTAGTAATATCTTCACAACGTCAAGGTTTCTTTTTGGGCCAAAGACAAAACCTTGACTATCTTGCATAGCAGAGCGGCTTCAGCTCACTGTCAGTGTCCAAGATAATAGGAACTTTTGACACTCTCGGGTTCTGGCACATGTAGGCACCGTCGTGATATGACTTTTAAAAATGTTGAAAACGACGTTAAATCCTACTTACTCACTCACTCAGTGTTTTCCACAGTTGCCTGGCTTTGGGGATATTTGATGGTTGGTGAATACGTATTTCTTCAATAAACTGAAATTCAATAGGCCTAAAAATATAATCATTATTCTTCAAATCGATTTTCTTCTAAATATATCTTCCACTATATTGATTAATTTTCATAATTTATTGAATATCTACGTATTCATCTACCACCAAATAATCCAGAGGTCAGGCAACTGTGGTGTTTTTGAATCTGTTGTCACGGTCGCCATGGTCGCGGTAAGCAAGTGATCTGATCGGTCTATTTATTGAGAATTTTACTTTTGCTTTTGAAAGAATACAGTCGCATTTTCCATGAACAAGACTCCATTCCCATGTGTATCAGGAATACTCTCTGGTTTTAGCGAGGATGTAGTAATAGCATATATCAGTAACACAAATGATATTCAAGAATAGTTTTTTATTAATAGAAAATTCGTTTTTGTCACCAGCGACATCTATGCCTGCCACTAAGCACGAGGGCCGGCTTGAATTGAATTTCATGTTTGTTATCGTTTCCAGTTCGAATGTCCAGTTGTTTCCTTCGTTTTACCAGATATTTTAGCTATATTATTGTCAGTATATACACAGTGCTAATATTCTTCGCCTTCCTCTTCGCCCTCTCCTTCCACAGAGTCCACTCCTACCTCCTCATAATCCTTCTCCAGGGCCGCCAAGTCCTCCCGAGCTTCCGAGAACTCTCCCTCCTCCATACCCTCCCCGACGTACCAATGGACGAAGGCACGTTTGGCGTACATCAGGTCAAACTTGTGGTCAAGACGAGCCCAGGCCTCGGCGATCGCCGTCGTGTTACTCAACATGCAGACAGCACGTTGGACCTTGGCCAAGTCACCACCAGGGACAACAGTTGGTGGCTGGTAGTTGATGCCCACCTTGAACCCAGTGGGGCACCAGTCCACAAACTGGATGGTTCTTTTGGTCTTGATAGTAGCAATGGCGGCGTTGACGTCTTTGGGAACAACATCTCCTCGGTATAACATACAACAGGACATGTATTTACCGTGACGGGGATCACATTTGACCAGCTGATTGGCCGGTTCGAAGCAGGCGTTGGTGATCTCGGCCACGGTCAACTGTTCGTGGTATGCCTTCTCGGCCGAGATGACTGGAGCGTAGGTGGCCAGAGGGAAGTGGATACGTGGGTAAGGTACCAAGTTAGTCTGGAACTCTGTCAAGTCGACGTTGAGGGCACCATCGAATCTGAGAGAGGCGGTGATAGAGCTGACAATCTGGCCGATCAGACGGTTCAAGTTGGTGTAGGTTGGTCGTTCAATGTCCAAGTTACGACGACAGATATCATAGATGGCCTCATTGTCGACCATAAAGGCGCAATCGGAGTGTTCCAGGGTGGTATGGGTGGTCAACACGGAGTTGTACGGCTCAACAACAGCCGTGGACACCTGAGGGGCCGGGTAGACAGCAAACTCCAGCTTGGACTTCTTGCCGTAGTCAACACTGAGACGTTCCATCAAGAGGGAAGTGAATCCAGACCCGGTACCCCCTCCGAAACTGTGGAAGATGAGGAACCCCTGTAAACCGGTACATTGGTCAGCCAGTTTACGGGTACGGTCAAGGACCAAGTCGACGATTTCCTTGCCAACGGTGTAGTGACCACGGGCGTAATTGTTGGCGGCATCTTCCTTACCGGTGATCAGTTGTTCGGGGTGGAACAGTTGGCGGTATGTGCCAGTACGGACCTCATCTGCAAAATAGAAGATAGATGTTTGATTTAAGCATGTACTCTTGAATAGTTGAAGTTATATTATGCGAGATATTTATAAAGAAAAATTGTCCTTAAGAATCCTTAATATTATCTGACCATAGCAGCAAAGGAATATTTCTGAAGTTTCTCAGTGATTTTCTTTCAGTGAGTTGAGATAACATACTATTCGGGTTTTTCTTGCTATCTTATGAAATATGCCTGTGGCGGTATAAAATATTTGGAAGTAGTATATGCAGAATGAGTTGAGTAATATTGTTACAATGAATTTCACACTTGGTGGAAATATGGTGTGTGACAACCCAAAGATCATGTGTGGGTTTACGAAGGATGTGTTTGAATTTGAGTGCTAAGTGTATCATTACACTGTGTACATTCTCTTTGGGACGACATTCGTTATTTAGTTCCTTACCCCTATCAGGCCTGAGAGAAGGGGCCCTCCCCCCTTACCAAACATTCTACTCTATCTCCGGAAAAGCAAAAACTTGTGAGCTGACACTCCCTAACTTTGTAATTTATCATACTGGGATCATTATGAACCTATTTGTATACCCCTCCCCCGTGCAGAGGATCATGAGTAAATTCAAAATGGCGACCATGTGAGGTACGAGAAAAGTGATGTTCTCGTCTTTTTTCTTCATGTGAGGTACCAGAAAAGTGATGTTTTCGTCTTTTTCTTCTTCTTACAAATTCTTGCTTTTCTTTGAGGAAAAGTGGGCAAGAACAATTTTATTTCGCACCAGATTATTATTTTCTAATTTATCATGCAGTTTCTGCGAAGAGAACACATTAATAAATAAAAATAATCGTCCAAAAATGTTATTATGGCGGCCATCTTAGATAATTTTACATTTTCTAATACATCTTGACCAAAGCGTATTGTGTGGTCAGTTTCTGCCCCCAAGCTCAAGCGTTGTGACCCTTGGAAAGATCCCAAATTACCCAGGACAAATAGGGTTAACTATATGGGTTAAGAGATTGCTCTCAAATTTGGCACACATGGATTACAGATTCAATAGAATCAGAGCTGAGGTGTTTCACGGTTTGCTCAAAATGATTTATATTGATTTCATTTTTGAATCATGGGCTATAATCCGATCACCATGGTGGAGATTGGCCCAATGCCCAGTTTTCTCCCTTAAGTTGAACATTTAGATCCTGTATGTTGTTAAGCGCCCAGTCGATACACAAAGCTATTCTCAATTAGAATATGGAAATTTACCCTGTATTAACCCTATCGGCCTAGGCTTCTTGGGACCTGCCCATGCGTGTGGGGGCGAAATCCCCCCGATAATTATCTATCTTACCCATTGAGCTAGGGAGGTGAAACTTCACACCCTATACCCTTGGGTCAAGCTCTACCAGAAAGTATAAATAAAAAGAGCATATAAACAGGAGAGCAGCAGCCTAAATAATGTCTATTATATTGTAAGGGATATTGATTTCAAGCATAGACAATAAAACCGATGTTGAGTAAATTAAAATCTTTGTTTCATTAGGGCAAAAGTAACATGTTACTTGTGACAATTCAACAGTGACGTACACCATGGAGATATTTTAGTCTCTTGTGTGTTTTGCAGTTTTTCTAACTCATGTTATTGATGAGCCTAAACGTGCAGTAAAATAACTGACCGACTACGGTGGGTTCCAAGTCGACGAAGACTGCCCTCGGGACGTGTTTACCGGCCCCAGTTTCACTGAAGAACGTGTTGAAGGAGTCGTCCCCACCCCCGATGGTTTTGTCTGAGGGCATCTGACCGTCCGGTTGGATACCGTGTTCCAAACAGTACAACTCCCAGCAGGCATTTCCCATCTGGACACCGGCTTGACCGACGTGGATGCTGATACACTCTCGCTGAAATAAGCAGATTACATCTTACATTAGATAATCAATCTATCTGCAGATAATGATATGCTCATTTCGTCATCTGTTTTCAAGCAGTATTCAATTACCTGTATAAGATTTATTAATTTTAATCTTTCTTACAATATAGATTCACTTCAGTACGCGTCACAAATTGTAACTTTAATAGATCTCGAAATAATTTCATCTTTAGCAGAAAGAAAATCATGTTGCAAAACGGTGCAAAGGTGAACGAATCGTTATAACACCTGTATTTTAGATCAATTGGGCATGCAAAAATGGAGGTATAACTTACCATGATGACTGTTGTAGGTTGAGAGAGAACTCACAAAGACTGGAGACGAAGTCGGTGGTGAGATTCGAGTGAATCGTTGAAGTTAACCTAGTCTTTGCCGTATATATACCGGCGACGGTTTACAATATTTGTACCCTTGACAGCAGAACGTTCTAGTTTCCAAATAACCAGCTCAGTCATTGGCTAATATTCAAGCTGCGATTTGTACCAGCGTATTCTATTGGACACATCTAATCCTAGAAACAAGGGATGTAACTGGACAAACGGACTTTGTTCTGACATGTTTAAAACCTTACTGGCGACGATGTGGAGGTTTGGTCCTTATCCATTGTTCATATAGTGTGGTTAACTATAGCACTAAGTTAAGCCATATAGGCCTACCGGGTTTATGAATTTTATACATTCATTACGTGAGTGAATAACAAAGAGGGACTAACTAAGTTTATTAGCAACGAGCTTTCGTGAAATATTTGCTTCGTCATGGGGAGTGATAATTCAAGCTTTAAAACGAGCGAAGGAATATCACAAATTCTTTATGAAATCATATATATATATATATTTTATATGTTATAATAGTAAGCTAATGTCGTTATGAGAGAGAGTTCAAATCAAATTATGAGTGGTAGTTTGATGTCAGTAAGATATGTTCGATAAAGAGTTGATGTTGAAATATTTATATCCGATAAACGGGGTGAAGTTGGCCACCAAACATATACGCTACCCCAGGCAAATCAATCTCAATCTCCCTAGTATAATCCGTGGCGTGTCCTACTCCTCCCCCTCCGCTTTACTCACTGCACAGCGGGTCGCATAGCTGTGGCGCGGGATAGGGTGGGGCGAGAGACCTGGGGTTTTCGCTACCTGATATTCCATGAGCCAGACTTGCACCCTACAGTAGAATGGGTCGACTGCGCATGCGCGATGAGTAGTAGTATAGAAAGGGCACGCTTTACTCACTGCACAGCGGGTCGCATAGGTGTGGCGCGGGATAGGGTGGGGCGAGAGACCTGGAGTAGTGCGCGATGATTAGTATAGAAAGGGCACGCGATCTCCCTATCCTTATAAACTAACCCATGGGGGTGAATGAACCCATGGGGATGAATGAGCCATGGGGGTGAATCAGCACTCGTTATTTTAATCTGACACTTGCGGATGGACACCTGGATGAAATTGGTCGATTTCGAAAAAATGTTGTCGGGCTAATTTCTGCGTCTATACGACATTTGACAACGCAGTATTGATTCGAAAATGAATAAAGAAAAGAAGTATATGTTTTGAACACTTATATCATTGCATGGGTTATCTTTGATTGAATAAGTAAAGGACGTGGCGCGATTTAGCGAGGATTAGGCCACCATGAGTTGCAAACGAAGTGCCAAAATTAAAAGTTACTTACGACAGAAATTTTGCGATCGGCGTATAGTACAACATTTTGTTATTTACTCAGAAAAATTACAAGGCATTGAGTCTTATGATTCTCAAATATATGGAGAGCCGGGAATTAGTGTACGAGTGTTTGTGTTTATGTTTATGTTTATTGATTCATAAAACATGTTGTTGTTGTTCTGGTCGATCTTCATACGTTTTAAGAGAGGAAAATCAGCGATTCGAGAATCTATTCGAGAATCATGAGATTCAATGCCTTATGATTTTTCTGAGTATACAACAGAATGTTGTACTATCCAATCGAAAAAATCTTTCATATGAAATATTTAATTTTTGGCACTCAAACCGCACAACACGGAGGCCAAAACATCGCTAAAACGCGCCGCGTCCTTTGCTTTCAAAACAGTTGGCATGATGCAAATGGCCAACCAATACGATGGGGGTGATGTTGACCATATTTTAGAGTGAATATGGCCTCGAGAGGTGACCTTTCTACCCCACAACGTAAGAGTGAGTTTATATAGTGTTAAATATTGCTGAACGCGACGTTAAACCTTAATTCGCTCTCTCTCTCTCTCTCTCCTGTAAAACTGTTGTTAAGGAAAATGTATCAATGGATGCCAATGCGATGATATTACTTAACATTGCTATAATTGCATATCTGCAAAGATACCTGCAGCACAGCGGGTGTCTGGTTGTATATGCCACGGTGCGTGTAGAGCACATATCTTATATACCCAAAACTATACTCGAATTGAAAAGAAGAAATAAATGTACAATGGATGACAATGCGATGTTTTTACTTAACATTGCTGTAATTGCATATCTGCAGGATCTAGCATCCATCATGGTAAATTCTCCGAAAGCATTTAGCATCAGTCGCAACTTCGGAAAACTGTTGGGTAAAGGTCATTTCCGCTATAGTTCCGGTTCGGAGTCACCTACGATGTGCGCAGGTTCGGATTCCTCCGAGGTGAAGTCGTAATGTCATGGATATACGTCTGCAGCAACCTCCATACAGGGTTATCTCCCCTTCTGCCAGTCGATCGACCCTGCCCTCAGTCAATTTACATATAGCCATGTACATGTACCAAAACATCATTTCATAAAACCTGAATTTTAGCAGCCAAAAACAGCATACTAAATGCAAGGATATACAATTTTGCAGATGTGAATGTGCAGGGCCATTTGATTCCGACAAAACAAGCATCGCTGATTTGTTTTCAAACAAACGACTTTTAGCCTTGATGTAGGCCAATGTTGCTGTTGTTGTAAAGAGATGAACAGTTATTTAATTACCCGTAGTCACCGGTTGTTTGTTGTCTTTGGTCTGCCAAATCCCCCAGATGTGCTGCAGTTGATTAATTTTGGTTAATTCAAGTTGTTGCGATACAGAGCAGTTTCGCACTTTTAATCTCCGTCAAAGGCTACATGGCTTGGTGAAGACCCACTGTGTAGAGAGTGTCAGGGTGCTTTTTAGCCCTGTGGAAGGCATTCACTGAGGGCAGGGTCGATCAACTGACAAAAGGGGAGATAACCCTGTTTGGAGGTTGCGTCTGCGGTTCGAGAGAAGGCAAAATGTAGTTATGGGTGCATGAAAATGTCGGACTTGAAAAAAATGTGGAAATATCGCAAACAAATTCGGATAAACGGACTTTACGCCCATAACACCAGGAAATTATTTTATGTGAGGAGGAAAGTGTACGTTGTGTCGATCTTATCGATCGGTGTTACGCTGTACAACAAACGAGTACAACTATCGGGTCCTCAGGGCCGTTATGTGAATTTAGCCGGGGATCATTAGAATCCATATATCTTACTCTTTGCTCCACAGAAAATGGACCACAACTACTCCCACATAAAATGCTATTTCTATACTACTCCCGCCTTCTGCATTCGCAGAATGATATCACATACCAAACTCCCCATCCCTTGCAATTTGGAACTACTCAACAAGCTCTTCATCAAGACAACACACACGACACATATGGAAACATGTTGCCCACATATATTCCTGAACTCACACAACAGGCATTCCTGCCGAGTGCGCATGGGCTCGATGAAGTCACCGACTAAAGTCACGGAACGGCTCTATAGACTCTTTGCTCCACAGACAAACAATCTTAGTGTTACGGGTGTAAAAGTTCGTTATTCCGAATTTTTGCGAGATTTCGACTTTCTCATCTAAGGCGGACTGCTTTTTATCTTCTCACTAACCTCGGAGGTATACCCGACACGCTATGACCGCGGAGGAATCTGAACGTGTGCACTGACCACGAACCGGAAGTGGAAATGATCTTTACCCATAATTCACAGCGTCAAATATATCACTTCCGTTATATAAACTACTTAACCATTCAAAGTTTGGCTTGGGGATCATCTCAATGTCCATCTCCATGACAATACAAGAAAACTTATTGATGCAGATGCATCAATGCCGGCGGAAATGTTTGTAGCTTGTAATCTGCGTATTACAAGCCAATTACGTGTGCAACTGGTGAATACAGGTCACGATGCACCATTATGGTTAAAAAAATGTCGATTTGTTTGTTTTCATTAAAGTTTTGACTAATGTAGTTCGCACAAGGACCCATCTGGAAAGTGTGGGGTTAGCCGGAAGTTAAGTGCTTGCTGGCAAAATGTGCACATGAACCGCATGTCCATCTAGGACTTTGAAAGTAATGTTCCCTGGTTGACGTATTAAGTCACTTCACATAGCCTGGTGTAAGAGTTTGCGCTGTGGCATTATATGGGACCCATCATCAAGCCACTATTTCTTTATTGATGTGTGTCATTGTAAATTAAGCCTAGATCGACTTTCTCTACACATCAATCCGATCCGCGTGTTTTACTGTTTCGAGGTTTTAGTAACTCGCAGTTCAATCTCAAACATTTTGCTGCAGACGTACAGGTGAATAACTTGATCATGTATGGTCATCGATTTGGTCTCTCAGCCATAATAAAATAGTACTAAAGGACATTTATCGATGAATTCATTATAACAGAATGTTATGTGTTAACCACGAACGGGTGATACAATCCTGTCGTTTTACGATATGAAACTAGTTGGATCACTCCACGGCACGTTTGTGAAGTATGGCTCTGGAAAACACCTGTTACTCGTCCAATATCAAGATGGCCGCTCCCATGTTTACTGAATTCAGATATCCGCTGCGCCGCCGGAAATAATCTAATCTCAGGCTTAGTTATATGTTGCTTTCTTTTTGCTGAAGGAAGCAATTGTTGTAGCAATTCAGAGGCTTCAACGTCTATTATACCGTAAAATACATAACACTTATACGATTACGTGTGTTACGCTAATTGTATAATTTGGTGGAGATGATATCTGATGCCCAAATAAACAGTGACACAAATTGCTGAAATATTCATAAAATACTTAGGCTGGAAAACTATTGCGGCTTGCTGCCTTGGAAGAAATGTGATAGAATTCCGAATTGCTAACACCGCGTTATATGTCGTAAGAAATGTATGCAAATGATGAACATCGTCTCATCTTTGGAGTTATTGTCGGATGCAGGGTATAATTGTTTCACTTCTAGGTGACAAAGCACAATTCGCACGAATCCGGTCCTCGGTCAAGGCTCTGGCCTCTTTGATAGCCAAGCAGAGTACGAATCTGGTGGATACTTCATGTAGGAGGCTATTGTCTGACTCTTTGTGTCGCTGAAAAGGCTCAAGTCTAGACACATTGTTGTACCCAGACTTGGCTATTGTTTGCATTGTCTCGTGATTCTTACATGGAGTATGAACCACGAATCTCTATCCAATCAGCAACGATGTCTGAAGAGCAACCGACCAGCCTACACTGTCACATATCACCAGCGAAGATGACATCCGTCAGAGAAGTCGGCTGCCATTGGTTGACAATGTATGACGCGAATAGGCGATTACTGTCCACTGTACTCATATGCCAGCCCAGTGGGTCCCAGGCAAATCTCTGTCGAGATTTGATTAGACTGAGTTCGCGCAGACGAGAAAGCAGCTATTCTGTATTATATTTTCTCCGTTAACCGATTTATAATGTATACGTGTACAGTATGAAGTAAATTTTCTAGGAAAACAGAATATTTAATTAATAAAACTAATTGTGAGGGCCTTTGATACTAACCTGCACCCCCAAGTGGAACAAGGGAGATAAACCCATTTCCGAATTGGGCTATAACTTATGTCCACAGCAAATGACAGTGGAGATCAGTGAAGATCTAGTTTAGTCATTCAGTCCATGGAAACATTTATTCATTTACTATATTTACTATATGTAAAAGGTTTTACTATCAAAATTTTGGCAGATAAAATAAGAATGTCGCTCTCAACAGTGATATCATGATGTTGCCTACACGTGGCTGAGGGGTCCCAGTGCCGCCTGTTTACAGTGCTGCCTAACTGAAGCGCTATGCCTTTGGTATATATGGTATTCTCCCTTCATGAATTTCGGATCTGTGGCTTGGATTCAGAATGATAAACTTCAACGTATATGCAATATTCAAAAGAATTGCGGTTGCCCTTGGTAAAAGCGTGACAGAGAATACTACTTCCGGAAGCAGCTTTTCATACCTCTAACCTTAAAAAGTTATTCAAAGAGAGATCAAACAATAGAAGCCGAATTTCTACCTACATGATCAGAAAGTGTCTTAGTCCTATGTGCTCTTATTATCGATACTAGAGGTTACACCTGTATTTCATGAAGCTTCAGACGGCATACAGTGAACTATTAACAGTGGCTATAGTATGGGGCTCCCAAATGAATTTGTTGAAATACTTTTGTTTTACTGCAGGAATCTCTGAAAGCCTCTCTGCATCTAGGTCAACACGTACATGTATATCGCACGATTTGGTCAAGTTTTCCTTTGTCTTTGCTTAAAAATATCACACTATGCCAACGACTGGGTTGGACTATGGAATATTAATGATATGTTTACAAGACTGAGAAGTTTTGTTCACCAAAAAGCTGACCAATCAACGCAATTCATGACCAAATTACGACCCAACTATCAAAGATACGTAACAAATAATATATATGAATAGTTGTTTTATTAGCAGAAAATTGTATATTATGACCACCCCACTCCACACCTATCACTCAGCACCAGGTCCGGCTTCGTGTTTGTTATCGTCTTTCAGTTATAAAGTGCATTTGTTTCCTTTGTATTATAGTTTCACCACATATTTCAGCGATACTATTGTCACTATACACAGTGCTAATATTCTTCGCCTTCCTCTTCGCCCTCTCCTTCAACAGAGTCCACTCCTACCTCCTCATAATCCTTCTCCAGGGCCGCCAAGTCCTCCCGAGCTTCCGAGAACTCTCCCTCCTCCATACCCTCCCCGACGTACCAATGGACGAAGGCACGTTTGGCGTACATCAGGTCAAACTTGTGGTCAAGACGAGCCCAGGCCTCGGCGATGGCCGTCGTGTTACTCAACATACAGACCGCACGCTGGACCTTAGCCAAGTCACCACCAGGGACAACAGTTGGTGGCTGGTAGTTGATGCCCACCTTGAACCCAGTGGGGCACCAGTCCACAAACTGGATCGTTCTCTTGGTCTTGATGGTAGCAATGGCGGCGTTGACGTCTTTGGGAACAACATCTCCTCGGTATAACATACAACAGGACATGTATTTACCGTGGCGGGGATCACATTTGACCAGCTGATTGGCCGGTTCGAAGCAGGCGTTGGTGATCTCCGCTACGGTCAGCTGTTCGTGGTAAGCCTTCTCGGCCGAGATGACCGGAGCGTAGGTGGCCAGAGGGAAGTGGATACGTGGGTAAGGTACCAAGTTGGTCTGGAACTCTGTCAAGTCGACGTTGAGGGCACCATCGAATCTAAGAGAGGCGGTGATAGAGCTGACGATCTGACCGATCAGACGATTCAAGTTGGTGTAGGTTGGTCGTTCAATGTCCAAGTTACGACGACAGATATCATAGATGGCCTCATTGTCGACCATGAAAGCACAGTCGGAGTGTTCCAGGGTGGTGTGGGTGGTCAACACGGAGTTGTACGGCTCAACAACAGCCGTGGACACCTGAGGGGCCGGGTAGACAGCAAACTCCAGCTTGGACTTCTTACCGTAGTCAACACTGAGACGTTCCATCAAGAGAGAGGTGAATCCAGACCCGGTACCCCCTCCGAAACTGTGGAAGATGAGGAACCCCTGTAGACCGGTACATTGGTCAGCCAGTTTACGGGTGCGGTCAAGGACCAAGTCAACGATTTCCTTGCCAACGGTGTAGTGACCACGGGCGTAATTGTTGGCGGCATCTTCCTTACCGGTGATCAGTTGTTCGGGGTGGAACAGTTGACGATATGTGCCAGTACGGACCTCATCTGCAAAATGGAAAACAACAGTTTGGTTTAAGCATGTACTCTTAAATAGTATATAATATATTATATTATGCAAGATATTTATAAAGAAAACTGTTTATAGGAATCCTTAATATTCTCTGATCATAACACCAACATGCTCTTCGGGGTTTTCTTGCTATTTTACGAAATATTTCATTGGTCCACACTTGGTAGAAATAGGGTGTGTAAACAGCCGAAGACCATTTGTGGGTATACGAGGTATGTGTTTATATTTGAGTGCTAAATGCATTAATGCTATGCACATTCTCCTTCTCATTCTGGTTCTCTTCGAGACGACTTTCATTATTTAGTTCCTTAACTCTACCAGGTCAGTGGGGGGTCAAAATGGCGGCCATGTGGGGTAACAGAAAAGTGATGTTTTCGTCAATTTTCTTCAAAGTTCTTGCTTTTCTTCGAGGAAAAGTGGTCAAAGCTATTTTATTTCACATCAGATTATTTTATTTTATTATTATTATCATGCAGTTTTTTCGAAGAAAATACATAAATTAAAAATTCGAAAAGTCTGACTGAAAATCGTCAAATAAATGTTTTTTTTTTTAAATGACGTCACTGGGACGGCATCATGGCGGCCATCTTGGTTTGTTTTACATTTGGCCTAAGGGAATAGTGTGGTAAGTTTCAGCACCCTAGCTCAAGCGACAAGAAAAATATTTTGGGCGGGGGAGGGGCTGAGGGGCGTCATCCCCCCCCCCCCTCTCCAGCTCCCAAAAATAGCCTAGGCCAGATACGGTTAACTATACGGTTTAAGAGATTGCTCTCAAATTTGGCACACATGGATTTTTCAAAGATTCAATAGTATGACGACTTAAATATTTCGCGATCTGATCAAAATGATTGATATTGATTTCATTTTCAAATCATGGGATGTAATCCGATCACCATAGCGGTAGAGATCGGCTCAATGCACAGTTGTCCCCCCTTATTTGAAAATTTTGAGTCGTGTATGCTGTTAAGCCTCCAGTCGATACGCAATGCTATGCTCAATTATTATCTTAGAATATAAAAACACTCCATTACCTAAATATTCAGATTCGACACTCAGTAGGCATTGGTTCTCACTAATAATCGAGCGATCTTAATCATTATCAACTACTGATACCAAAACCCCCACAATCTAAGTAAGTATAAATAAAGACAAGCTCGTTTTTTCAGAAGAGGAGCAGCTTAGCATCTTCATTACACCAAGCCAATTTCTACGTTCCCACTTCGAACTTCCATCAATCTGACCACCTTCAGTGTTCAAAGTTCGAGTTGTAAATTTCACCTACGAACGAGAGGCGATCCAATCCGAATCTATACCCGCGGATTGTTTTTAAGATGATATTAGCTACGTTATTCCTCCTAACATGGCGGGAGTGTTGACCCGGTATATAGGCCAACCAATCATTAACGCTCTTCTATGAAACATTTCGAAATTCAAATAAAGATGGAGCCCAGATAAAGATATATTACAAAACGACTATTGAGTAAATTAAAATCTCTGCCTCTTTAGGGAAAAACTATTATTGGTAATAATTCGGCAATGACGTAGATTGGTAATAATTCGGCAATGACGTAGACCCTAGAGAACCTATTTTCCGATTTCGTTAAATTATTCCAAACACTGATGACCTAATCGTCAGTATAACTTACCGACTACGGTGGGTTCCAAGTCGACGAAGACTGCCCGAGGGACGTGTTTGCCGGCTCCAGTCTCACTAAAGAACGTGTTGAAGGAGTCGTCCCCACCCCCGATGGTTTTGTCGGAGGGCATCTGACCGTCCGGTTGGATACCGTGTTCCAAACAGTACAACTCCCAGCAGGCATTTCCCATCTGGACACCGGCTTGACCGACGTGGATACTGATACACTCTCGCTGAAATAAGCAGGATACATCTTACGTTAGATACGCAATATATCTGTATATAAAGGCATCCTCTTTTCGGTATCTCTTTTTAATTAGTATGCAATACTGTATATGATTTATTAATTTTCATCATTTTTTCAATATCGATTCACTTTACTAAGCTTCACAATTTGTAACTTAGATTTATCTCGAAATAATGTTCTCTTCAGCAGAAAGAAAATCATGTTACAAAATAGAAAATTCTAATAAGATATATAGGTGAACGAATTGTTATAACACCTGTACTATAGATCCATTTTGCATGCAAATATGGAGGTATAACTTACCATAATGACTGTTGTCGGTTGGGAGAGAACTCACAAAGACTGGAGACGAAGTCGGTGGTGAGATTCGAATGAGTCGTTAAAGTCAATTGATCCATTGCCCTATATATACCGGAGACGGTTTGCGATATTTGTATCCTTGACAGCAAAATGTTCTAGTTGCTAAATAACCAGCTCGGTCATTGGCTAATATTCAAGCTGCGATTTGTATCGATGTATTCTATTGGATACATCTAATCCTAGAAACAAGGGATGTAACTGGACAAACGAAATTTGTTCTGACATGTTAAAACCTTACTGGCGACAATGTGGAGGTTTGGTCCTTATCCATTGTTCATATAGTGTGGTTAACTATAGCACTAAGTTAAGCCATATACCGGGTTTATGAATTTTTACCTCGAGTATATTCATTACGTGAGTGAATAACAAAGAGGGGCTAACTAAGTTTATTAGCAACGAATATTCGTGAAATATTTGCTTCGTCATGGGGAGTGATAATCCAAGCTTTAAAACGAGTGAAGAAATATCACAAATTCTTTATCAAATCATTTATATATTCGCGAAAAGTAAGCAAATGTCATTATGGGTTTAATATAATCATTTTCGCGTTCTTATGACGCCATCGTAGTTTTATGTCAGTATATATGTTCAATAAATAGTTGATAAGTGATGTTGAATTATTTATATCCGTTGAACGGGGTGAAGTTGGCCACCAAACATCTACGCACCCCCGACAAATCAAATCTCAATTATTTAATTGGACACGTGCGGGTGGCCACCTGGGTGAAACTGATCGATTTCGAAAAAATGTTGTCGGGCTGATTTCTGCGTCTGTTACGACATTTGACAACGTAGTATTGATTCGAAAATGAAATGGATTTAAATCAGGTTATGTCCGATTTCCGCTAACTTTTTTAGGTTTACTTGTTATCATCAAGTACTACTGTCAGATAACTTGAAGACTGAATAAAGGAGTATATGTTTTGAAGGTGCAATCTAGACCACCTATATCATTGCATGGGCTATCTTTGATTGAATAAGTAAAGGACGTTGCGCGATTTGGCGAGGATTTGGTCCCCATGAGTTGCAAATGAAGTGCCAAAATTAAAAGTTACTTACGACAGAAATTTTGCGATCGGCGTATAGTACATTTTGTTATTTACCCAGAAAAATTACAAGGAGTCTTATGATTCTCAAATATATGGACAACCGGAAATTAGTGCACAAGTTTTCGAGAAAAAATCCTGATTTTTAGGAGAAAACACCCCCGCTGTTTTTGTTTTCACATATTATATATACATATATATACACATTTATATACTTATTTTTGGAAGTTACCATACTGTAAAACAGATGAGCTTTTTTGTACAAGCGCAGTATGTTACAAGTAGAAAAAAACAGACAGACAGACAGTTTATAGGCCGATAAACTATACAAAAAAAAAGAAAACAGACAAAACAAACAAAAACAAAAAACAAAAACTACAGAATCTCTTTTTTTTTCAGTAAAATTAATATCCCCAGACTGGACGTCCCAGCTTTTGTCACAATGATACTTGGCGTTGCGTTAAGACGCCAGAGAACCCCATTTCTTTTCGAAAGCGCTCTGGTTATTGCCGCTTGTGACTATGAATTTATCTTTATCTCTCTCTTTCAGAACGACTTCTTTTAGTGCTTCAAAGTTAGGTTTAGTATCTGCAATCATATATGTACTTTTTGGTTATTAAAAACAGATTATTACTAATGCTCGAATTTATATTGCCCAGGATCGCCTGAGGCCCTGAAGGTTTTTCGATGGGAATTTCGAGGCTTTCAGCCCAGGTGTGAAGCTTGTCCCAAACTTCTCCCGTATAACTACATTGGTAAAATAAGTGAGCAAGAGTTTCCACCTCCTGCTTGCAGAAGGTACATAGTTCGGAAGCTGCTTTGCCCACAGTTGCCTGGCCTGTGGGATATTGGATGGTCGATGTCTTCGTATATTTTTTTTTCCCAAAAAATTATGAAAATTCATAAATATATATATTTTTTTTTTAAATCGATTTTTTTTAAATATTTTTTCTAAGTGTATTTCTCTTTCATCTTTGGCTCAATTGAAGTCATTCCCTGTAATGTCAAGGCGAGTTGCTACAGTTTTTAATTATCTACCATACCCTGTCCTCTATGACATAGAATAAAAGAGAAGTTGGGAATAGAATCGCTCAACACGGTCATTTCAAAGCATTCTCAAAACAGAACGAAAGCCTACCTATTCAAAGTGCCATCCGTTTATTACTTCCCAAGTGGACCAACCTTCGGAATATATACGCTTTGAATAGATACATCTTCCCTTGAGGAGAGAACATTCATTCTTCGCGCCAAAACACGGCTTTTCAAACTTTTAGCCAGCACTCCGGCAAAAAACACTTCCGTCAAAATTTTAAGATCCGGGCTATACAATATTATCAGCGACGATTGGTCGAAATTATCTCCAAAACTCATCTCCCGCCCACTGGAATATCTGCCCCTGACTTTTGGAGATAATTTCAACCAATCGTCGCTGATAATATTGTATAGCCCGGTCCTTAAAATTCTGACTTTTTTTTTAAGTGTTTTTTGCCGGAGAGCTGGCGAAAAGTTGAAAAGCCGTGTTTTGGCGCGAAGAATGAATTTCTCTCCTCAAGGGAAGGTTTAGATATTCAAAGCGCATATATTCCGAAGGCTGGTCCACTTGGGAAGTAATAAACGGATGGCATTTGGAAAGGTAGGCTTTCGTTCTTTTCTGAGAATATTTTGAAATAACCGCGTTGAGCGGTTCTATTCCCAACTTCTCTTTTATTCTATGTCATAGAGGGGAGGGTATGGTAGATAATTAAAAACTGTAGTAACTCGGCTTGACATTATACGGAATGACTTTAATTGAGCCAAAGATGAAAGAGAAATACACTTAGAAAAAATATTTAAAAAAAAAATCGATTTAAAAAAAATAGATATATTTATTAATTCTCATAATTTATTGAAAAAATGTATACGTACATGTAGACATCGACCATCCAATATCCCACAGGCCAGGCAACTGTGGCTTTGCCCCATAGTTTTAAAAGATAATTTGTTGCCAGAGTTCTATGAAGTGTTTGTTTGTTTCTATAACATATGAAAAACGACCAGAATAAGAACCGACTTTGGTCCACACATGTTTATTGACTCATCGTGCAGTGTGTTTTAAACACGTTGCTCTTGTTCTGGTCGATCTTCATACGTTTTAAGAGAGGAAAATCAACTATTTTACACAACAGATTCGAGAATCTATTCGAGACCTATGAGATATAATGCCTTATGATTTTTCTGAGTATACAACAAAATGTTGTACTATCCAATCGAAAAAATCTTTCATATGAAATATTTAATTTTTGACACTCAAACCGCACATCACGGAGGCCAAATCTTCGCTAAAACGGACCGCGTCCTTTGCATTCAAAACAGTTGGCATGATGCAAATGGCCAACCAAAACCATGGGGGTGATGTTGACCATAGTTTAGAGTGAATAGAGCGAGGTGGCCAGTTTCTACCCCACAACGTAAGAGTGAGTTTAGTGTGGTAAAACTGTTGTTGTTGTTGTTGTTAAGTAAATGTATGAATGGATGCCAATGCGATGCCATCTAATTAAAATGAAATCCTATCTGCTCCCCCAGTTGGATATGTCGCTTGCAGGATCTAACCGGCTTGCAGTAACGCACGTGCCAATCAATCCCGATAACTCTTCATAGTGCTTTGAAGGGAACATAATGGTAGGTGCTTTCTGGTTGGATCAGCTTAAAGACACGCCAAGCTGTCGGGGAATCTTCTGATGTTGCCGCCCTCCCGCCAGGTTGGCACCATAATGCGGGGTAGAATTATGGACTGGTCCTTGGCGCAAAACTTCGGTTAAAGCAGAGACCATGACCCTACCCCACTCTCCGACTGCAAGTAAAGTAGTTAAAATGCGGCCGTGATGTCATAAGACTATTAAATAGTCTAATGGTTAGAGCGTCGACCTCGTAAGCGGTAGGTTCTGGGTTCGATCCCAGGCCGGGTCATACCTAAGACTTCAAAAATGGAACTTGTTGCTTCCTCGCTTACGCTCAGCATTAAGGGGATAGAACAAGGACTGGTTCGCTCGGTGTCAGTATAATGTGACTGAGTGGGGTGTCATGTCTGCCTACGGCATGATATTTCAGTGGGACAGCACTATAAAATGGCAGCATTAGATCTGCTCTGTTACAAGTAGGTTCCCCTTCCCCTCCCCCTCCCCTCCCTTCCCTTCCCCGTCGTGATATAGCTGAAAAAATGTTGAAAGCGACGTTAAACCCTATTCACTCACTCACTCACTTAAATAGTCATGAGCTGGGCGCTCTGAACACCAAATTCAATTGAAATTAATAAGATTCCACATACCGACATATATGATTGGGGAGCATTGATAGGATATTAATTTATTAAGATTGTTAATTAACTTTGCTATAATTGCATATCTGCAAAAATACATGCAGAACAACGGGTGTCTGGTTGTGTATTCCACAGTGCGTTGTAGAGCACATAACTTATATTCCCAAACCTATACTCGAATTGAAAAGACTATTTGAAGATAAATGTAACAATGGATGCCAATGCGACGCTATTACTTAACATTGCTATAATTGCATATCTGCAGGATCTAACATCCATCATGGTAAATTCCCCGAAAGCATTCAGCATCAGTCGCAATTTCAGAAAACTGTTGGCTAAAGGTCATTTCCGCTATAGTTCCGGTTCGGAGTCACCTACGCAGTGCGCATGTTCGGATTCCTCCGAGGCGATGTTGTAACGTCATGGATATACGTCTGCGGTTCGAGAGGAGGCAAAAAGTAGTTATGGGTGCGTGAAAATGGCGGACTTGGATAAAATGTGGAAATATCGCAAACAAATTCGGATAAACCGATTTTACTCCCATAACAACAGGAGAGTATTTTATGTGTGGAGGAAAGTGTACGTTGTGTGCATCCTATCGATCGGAGTTACGCTGTACAACTATCGAGTGCAGCTATCGAGTCCTGAGAGCCGTTATGTGAATTTAGCGGGTGATTTCATCGGATCGATAGAGTCCATATATCTTACTCTTTGCTCCACAAAAATGGACCACAAATACTCCAACTCTCCCACATAAAATGCTATTTCTATACTACTTCCCCATTCTGCATGCGCAGAATGATATCAGATACCAAAATCTCCACCCCATACAGTTTGAAATTACCCAACAAGCTCTTCATCAGGACAACACACACGACACATTTGAACCACATGTTGCCCACATATACTCCAAAACTCTCACAACAGGCATTCCCGCCGAGTGCGCATTTGCTCGCAGAAGTCACCGACTAAAGTCACGGTTCGGCTCTATAGACTCTACAGCGTAAACCCGATCGAAAGAATCTACACAATCTACAGTTTGCTCCACAGACAAAAAATCTAAGTGTTACTAGTGTAAAAGTCCGTTTTTCCGAATTATTGCGAGATTTCGACTTTTTCATCTAACTCGGACTATTTTTTGTCTTCTCACTAACCTCGGAGGTATACATGTGAGGAATCTGAATGTGCGCACTGACCACGAACCGTAAGTGGAAATGACCTTTACCCATGATCCACACCGTGAAATGGACCAATTTAAGGTAAATGTATCAATGGATGCCAAAGCGATGCTATTACTTAACATTGCTATAATTGCATATCGGCAAAAATACCTGCAGCAAAGCGGGTGTCTGGTTGTATAATCCACGGTGATGTAGAGCACATATCTTATATACCCAAAACTAAACTCGAATTGGAAAAGACTATTTGAAGGTAAATGTACCAATGAATGCCAATGCGATGCTATCACTTAACATTGCTATAATTGCAGATCTGCAGGACCTAAAATCAATCATGGTAAATTCTCCGAAAGCATTCAGCACCAGTCGCAACTTCAGAAAACTGGTTGGCTAAAGGTCATTTCCGCTATAGTTCCGGTTCAGAGTCACCTACGCAGTGCGCATGTTCGGATTCCTCCGAGGCGATGTCGTAACGTCATGGATATACGTCTGCGGTTCGAGAGAAGGCAAAAAGTAGTTATGGGTGCGTGAAAATGTCGGATTTGGAAAAAAGTGTGGAAATATCGCAAACAAATTCGGATAAACGGATTTTACGCCCACGGAACGCCTCTATAGACTCTATAGCGTAAGCCCGATCGAAAGAATCTACAGTGGAGTTTGCTCCACAGACAAAAAATCTTAGTGTTATGGGTGTAAATGTCCGTTTTTCCGAATTTTTGCAAGATTTCGACTTTTTCATCTAACCCGGACCTTTACCCATAATCCACACCGTCAAATGGACCACGTCCGTTTTATAAACTACTTAACCATTCAAAGTTTGGTTTGGGGATCATCTCAATGGCCATCTCCATGACGATGTGATCTGATTTCAGGCCTAGTTGTATGTTACTTTCTTTTTGCTGCAGGAATCAATTGATGTAGCAATTAAGTGGCTTCAACGTCTATTATATCGTAAAATACATAACACTTATACGATTATGTGTATTAACAGTGGCTATAGTATGGGGCTGCGAAATGAATTTGTGGAAATACTTTTGTTTTACAGCAGGAATCTCTAAAGGCCTCTCTGCATCTAGGTCAATATGTACATGTATATCGCACGATTTGTCACGTTTTGTCTTTGCTTAAAAATATCACATTATTTACAAGACTGAGAAGTTTTGTTCACCAACAAGCTGACCAATCAACGCAATTCATGACCAAATTACGACCCAACTATAAAAGATACGTAACAAATAATATACATGAATAGTTGTTTTATTAGCAGAAAATTGTAATTTTATGACCACCCCACTCCACACCTATCACTCAGCACCAGGGCCGGCTTCGTGTTTGTTATCGTCTTTCACTTATAAAGTCCATTTGTTTCCTTTGTATTATAGTTTCACCACATATTTCAGCTATTCTATTGTCACTATACACAGTGCTAATATTCTTCGCCTTCCTCTTCGCCCTCTCCTTCCACAGAGTCCACTCCTACCTCCTCATAATCCTTCTCCAGGGCCGCCAAGTCCTCCCGAGCTTCCGAGAACTCTCCCTCCTCCATACCCTCCCCGACGTACCAATGGACGAAGGCACGTTTGGCGTACATCAGGTCAAACTTGTGGTCAAGACGAGCCCAGGCCTCGGCGATGGCCGTCGTGTTACTCAGCATACAGACCGCACGCTGGACCTTAGCCAAGTCACCACCAGGGACAACAGTTGGTGGCTGGTAGTTGATGCCCACCTTGAACCCAGTGGGGCACCAGTCCACAAACTGGATGGTTCTCTTGGTCTTGATGGTAGCAATGGCGGCGTTGACGTCTTTGGGAACAACATCTCCTCGGTATAACATACAACAGGACATGTATTTACCGTGGCGGGGATCACATTTGACCAGTTGATTGGCCGGTTCGAAGCAGGCGTTGGTGATCTCCGCTACGGTCAGCTGTTCGTGGTAAGCCTTCTCGGCCGAGATGACCGGAGCGTAGGTGGCCAGAGGAAAGTGGATACGTGGGTAAGGTACCAAGTTGGTCTGGAACTCTGTCAAGTCGACGTTGAGGGCACCATCGAATCTAAGAGAGGCGGTGATAGAGCTGACGATCTGACCGATTAGACGGTTCAAGTTGGTGTAGGTTGGTCGTTCAATGTCCAAGTTACGACGACAGATATCATAGATGGCCTCATTGTCGACCATGAAGGCGCAGTCGGAATGTTCCAGGGTGGTGTGGGTGGTCAACACGGAGTTGTACGGCTCAACAACAGCCGTGGACACCTGGGGGGCCGGGTAAACAGCAAACTCCAGCTTGGACTTCTTACCGTAGTCAACACTGAGACGTTCCATCAAGAGAGAGGTGAATCCAGACCCGGTACCCCCTCCGAAACTGTGGAAGATGAGGAACCCCTGTAGACCGGTACATTGGTCAGCCAGTTTACGGGTGCGGTCAAGGACCAAGTCAACGATTTCCTTGCCAACGGTGTAGTGACCACGGGCGTAATTGTTGGCGGCATCTTCCTTACCGGTGATCAGTTGTTCGGGGTGGAACAGTTGACGATATGTGCCAGTACGGACCTCATCTGCAAAATGGCAAACAACAGTTTGGTTTAAGCATGTACTCTTAAATAGTATATAATATATTATATTATGCAAGATATTTATAAAGAAAACTGTTCATAGGAATCCTTAATATTCTCTGATCATAACACAACATGCTCTTCGGGGTTTTCTTGCTATTTTACGAAATATTTCATTGGTCCACACTTGGTAGAAATAGGGTGTGTAAACAACCGAAGACCATTTGTGGGTATACGAGGTATGTGTTTATATTTGAGTGCTAAATGCATTAATACTGTGCACATTCTCCTTCTCAGTCTGGTTCTCTTCGAGACGACTTTCATTATTTAGTTCCTTAACTCTACCAGGTCGGTGGGGTGGGGGGGTCAAAATGGCGGCCATGTGGGGTAACAGAAAAGTGATGTTTTCGTCAATTTTCTTCAAAGTTCTTGCTTTTCTTCGAGGAAAAGTGGTCAAAGCTATTTTATTTCACATCAGATTATTTTATTTTATTATTATGATCATGCAGTTTTTGCGAAGAAAATACATAAATTAAAAATTCGAAAAGTCTGACTGAAAATCGTCAAATAAATGTTGTTTTTTTTAAATGACGTCACTGGGACGGCATCATAGCGGCCATCTTGGTTTGTTTTACATTTGGCCTAAGGGAATAGTGTGGTAAGTTTCAGCACCCTAGCTCAAGCGACAAGAAAAATATTTTGGGCGGGGGAGGGGCTGGGGGGCGAAATCCCCCCCCCCCCTCTCCAGCTCCCAAAAATAGCCTAGGTTAACTATACGGTTTAAGAGATTGCTCTCAAATTTGGCACACATGGATTTTTCAAAGATTCAATAGTATGACGACTTAAATATTTCGCGATCTGATCAAAATGATTGATATTGATTTCATTTTCAAATCATGGGATGTAATCCGATCACCATGGTAGAGATTGGCCCAATGCACAGTTGTCCCCCCTTATTTGAAAATTTTGAGTCGTGTATGTTGTTAAGCCTCCAGTCGATACGCAATGCTATGCTCAATTATTATCTTAGAATATAAAAAATTTCCATTACCTAAATATTCAGATTCGACACTCAGTAGGCATTGGTTCTCACTAATAATCGAGCGACTTTAATCATTATCAACTACTGATACCCAAATCCCCAAAATCTAATTAAGTATAAATAAAGACAAGCTCGTTTTTTTCAGAAGAGGAACAGCTTAGCATCTTCATTACACCAAGCCAATTTCTACGTTCCCACTTCGAACTTGCCTCAATCTGACCACCTTCAGTGTTTCTTTAATCCGAGGTGTAAATTTCACCTACGAGCGAGAGGCGAACCAATCAGAACTTATACCCGCAGATTGTGTTTATGGTGACATCATCCTCAAGTAGCTACATCAGCCCTCCTAATATAGCGGTTGTGTTGGCCCAATACATAGGTCAACCAATCACTAACGCTCTTCTATGACACATTTCGAAATTCAAATGAAGATGGAGCAATAAAACCAATATTGGGTAAATTAAAATCTCTGCCTCTTTAGGGCAAAACTATTAATGGTAATAATTCGACAATGACGTAGACCCTAGAGAACCTTATTTGTTTTTCAGATTTCGTTAAATTCTTCCAAGCACTGATGACCTAATCGTCAGTATAACTTACCGACTACGGTGGGTTCCAAGTCGACGAAGACTGCCCGAGGGACGTGTTTGCCGGCTCCAGTCTCACTAAAGAACGTGTTGAAGGAGTCGTCCCCACCTCCGATGGTTTTGTCGGAGGGCATCTGACCGTCCGGCTGGATACCGTGTTCCAAACAGTACAACTCCCAGCAGGCATTTCCCATCTGGACACCGGCTTGACCGACATGGATACTGATACACTCTCGCTGAAATAAGCAGGTTATACATCTTACGTTAGATAACCAATCTATCTGTATATAAAGATATCCTCTTTTCGATATCTCTGTTTAATTAGTATGCAATACTGTATATGATTTATTAATTTTCATCGTTTTTTTCAATATCGATTCACTTTACTAAGCCTCACAATTTGTAACTTAGATTTATTTATCTCGAAATAATTTCAGTTTCAGCAGAAATAAAATCGTGTTACAAAATAGAAAATTCTAATAAGATATATAGGTGAACGAATTGTTATAACACCTGTACTATAGATCAATTTGGCATGCAAAAATGGAGGTATAACTTACCATGATGACTGTTGTAGGTTGAGAGAGAACTCACAAAGACTGGAGACGAAGTCGGTGGTGAGATTCGAGTGAATCGTTGAAGTCAACCGATCCATTGCCCTATATATACCAGAGACGGTTTGCGATATTTGTATCTTTGACAGCAAAATGTTCTAGTTGCCAAATAACCAGCTCGGTCATTGGCTAATATTCAAGCTGCGATTTGTATCGATGTATTCTATTGGACACATCTAATCCTAGAAACAAGGGACAAACGGACTCTGTTCTCACATGTTTGAAAACTTACCGGCGACAGTGTGGAGGTTTGGTCCTTATCCATTGTTCACAGTGTGGTTAACCATAACACTAAGTTAAGCCATATGCCGAGATTATGATATTTTGCCTCGAGTACATTCATTCCATGATTGAATAACAAAGAGGAGGCTCATTAAGTTTATTGGTCACGAACTTTCATGGATATTTACTTCGTCAGAGGAAGCGACAATCCATGCTGGAAAATGAGTGAAGGAATATCACAAATTCTTTATCAAATCATTTATATATTCCCGAATAGGAGGCGAATTTCCCCGTCAGTTTAATATCATCATTTTTGCGTTTTTATTACGCCATCGTAGTTTGACTTCAGCAATATATGTTCAATAAATATTTGATTAGTGATGTTGAAATATTCATAACCGTTGATCGGGGTGAAGTTGCCCACCAAGCGTCAACGCAACCTCAGACAAATGAAATCTCAATTATTCAATCGTATGTAGTAGACCACCGGGTTGATATTGGCCGATTTCGCGAAAATGTTGTCTGGCTCATTTTTGCGTCTATTGCCATCATTAAGACCTTTGACAACGGAGTTTTGATTCAAAAATGAAATGGTGAACTAGGACAAAGTTTTAAATCCGATTACGTCCGTTTTCCGCTAACCTGTTTAGGTTTAATTCTTATGATCTAGTACTACAGACAGAAAACGAGAACTCTGAATAACGAATTACACACGTTGGAGATGTAATGTAGATTACTTATATCACTGAAATGGTTATCTCAAGTTTGATAGAATCAGTGAAGGACGTTGCACGATTAATCGAACATTCATAGTGTACCTATGAGTTGCGCGATTGAAGCGCCAAAATTACAGGGGATTTCATCATAGTTTACCGTTTGTAGCTGATGTGATGTTTACAAACATGCCATGTTGCTCTGACAAGTGTGAAATTGAACAGTTTAGTTGTGTCTAGAAGTTGCAAACTTGCAATTTAACTTCGACTGTCATGCTGATCTCTGATTGGGTGATGGACTTTCAAACAGCCGCTCAGCGAATGAGAATCATAGAAACACACCAAATAAAATGAACATATTCTTAGAAGTTGGCAACTTCAGATAGGAGATGATGCAAAGTTACTCATTTGGTGTTTTGGTTCAGTCTATAGGCCTCAATCGAGGTAAACCAAGATGGTAAATCAGGGGAATACCATCTAGACGTAACAGTATGAAGATTTCGCCAATATTCTACGAGATCCTATAATAAGCCAATCACGACAATTTCAGCCTTTTCTCTCTGACAATGAATGACGTTTAGTTCACGGAGATTAACATCTTCGCAGGGCCCAATCTTTTGATATTTTTTACCCCCTAACAAAGCCAGACTTTTCGGGGGAGTAAACTCTTTGATCTTTACGGTTTACCACGCTAACTGTCTAGAAATGATGCCATATTTGGATATTGTTTCCCGATGATGTTTATATATTAGTCCACGTGCTACCGTGTTTTATTACTGTGAGCGAGATTTTGAAATCGTTTCACCAAGCTAGCCACCTGATTGGCTAACATATACAGATTCAAATTCCCACGGGATTTATATAGCGCTGAATTCAGATATAATATTCCGTCATATTATATCTGATTTTATTGAGTTGTCCAGGCATGTAATTTCTTGTCACTGAAACATTTCTTGGTAAACTATTATGAAATCCTCTGTAAAACTGTACCTGGGAAACAAATTTTGCGATGGGCATGTTAAAAGTATAACATTTTCTAGTTTACTCAGAAAAATTACAAGTCATTGAGTATTATATATTCTCGAATAGGAGAAGCGGAGATTAGTGTAATAGTATGTCTGTCTGTCTGTCTGTCTCTCCGTCTGTCGGTCTGCCTGTGTTATTATAAGCGTAACTACACAACCAGGATACGCAGAGATATAATTTATGTGTCCTTGTACGCCTAATGTTCAATGGGGTGGCATAGAACTAAAACTGATGATTTACTGATATCAGCAAATTGTTTGATGATAGTAGTATAGAAAGGACGAGCCAGGTATCATTTCTGCGGGAGCAGGGAGGAAATGGGGCGTAAATATTGCTTGACCTTTGAGCTTTAACCTCGAGGTCAAACTGAGGTCACGTCTGGTGCGCAGTCACTTATGGTCACGTGACTGGCGATCAGTGTGAGGTCACTTATGGTCACGTTACTGGAGAGGGCTGATGTTGGATTTGTATGATGATGTTGAATGGCGCTGCCAATGCATAGAGTGCATGGATTCGGGGCTCATGAAGTGCAGTTGGAGGACCCGGTGTTTTAATGGGTTCATATAGTAGGATGATTGACAGGTGGGGGCTCATGGCCGTGTCAGTGTGGAGATATGTGGGAGCTGGTGTTAAATCCTGCTGCCTATCCATAGAGTACAGGGTCATGGAGTGCATATGTAGGATCTGGTGTCGAATTGCGAGATGGACGAGCCTTCATGCATGGTTTATTGGTGGTAGCATGCGTGGTCCATTCACGATCTAAATTCTACCTGGCCCTTGTGATTTGGGTGGAGCGAACAGCCCATCCACGGTCTAAGTGGGCCTAAGCATGACATGTCTAAACTGTAGCGTTTGTAGCCCATCTAGGGGCTAAACAGGACATGGGTCGTTTTATTGGGGCAAAGTGAGTGTCAAATCATGAGAGCGTACTCCCACAAAACGAGAGCGGGGAACAATAGATCAGCTGTTCCATCAGCTGTCGGCGACCAGCGCATATAATGTACAACTGGGGTGATGACTCAATGCTATAATGGCGCCGGTGTTTCTGAATAATTTCCGTTCGTCAACAAGTTCTGACACTTTAGTAAGTTATCTTCCGATAATATCCGAAAATCGAGAATTCATATTTATTTATGCTGAATGTTAATCTTATAATAATATGCCGTACGCCGTAGATTATGCGATTTGGGGCTAAACGATCTTTGGCCGGAACACTAGCTAAGATACACATAATCCGATCGAGCTTTGAATAATCGCTATATAAATGACGCAGTGAAGGATATATATCCACCTTCACTGGATTTGAAGGAAACTACAGATAGCCCTACCGGCACATCATATTTAGACCTACACAGCCAGGAAAAAGGTGATGGCCCAACACCCAAAAATGGTGATCAGACCTGGCCATCACGTTTGAAAGGTGATTAAAGCCATTACCTTTAAATGGTGACGGCCGTCACCTTTTAAGGGTGATGATGTTGCTTCATCACCATTAAAAGTTGATGACTTAAATTTACAATCACAGCTCATCACTCTTCCGAGGTGATGGCCATCATTTTAAAGATGATCAGAAAAAAGGTGATGGCTCTAACTCGTCACCTTTTCGGGGTGATAGTTATCACCTTTATTCTGGCTGTGTATATCTCTAAAAAACGAAGCGGGCCTTCTCTCTGGTCGACTTTATGAAAAAAGAGATGATTACAATTTCGACATCGTAAACTATCCCTTTCCGGACAGTAATATTCCAGTGGGAGCTGCATATGGCGTATACATATCTCGCCTAGTAGCATTTGCTAGATCCTGTAACGATTTAAATCAACGTCACAAAACATTATTACAGGAATTTATAAAACAGGGCTATACCACCAAGCGCCTCATTTCAAAGTTTCTCAAATTTGGCGATACATATCGCATGCTGATAGCAAAATACGAGCGTGGCGTAGAAGATCCTTGGCGTTACGTTTCGTAACTTGTGTCTTATTCCGCTTAACCCGGGGCTAGGGGCCTTATGAACCCATGTACTTCAAGATCCTCATGGTGCTCATATGAACGGTCACAATCAAAGCCTGACTGAGATACATCATTCTCTAGGTGACGACTTTACAACGAATATCATATGGATTAAGAATACGAATCAGCGATACGGATTTGATATTTTTGGAACATTATGAGTATTGCCAGCATCATTGAAAACTGTTGACCGCTTCTCTCTTCCAGGAAACTGCATGGCCTATGTTTATGTATACTATGATTGTCTTTTTGAATTTGGTGCTAATGCTGCTATATAGAATATGGAATAGGTTTTATGAATGACGGACCAGACGCTTGTAATTTACTTATTTGTTGGCAAAATTTAGTGGCTGACCAATGTTGCCCAAATGGTCCCTGTTTTTTCATCATATCAAATTTCTTTCTCACGAAAAACATGTCGACGTTCATTGTAGGCCACGCGGAGTTTGCTGAGTGACAGCCGCTCATCAAAGCGATCATGTTGCGATTTTTGTCCACGCGCTGCCTCCCTCTCCCCAACCTCTATCGCTTCATCTCGATCTTTCTAGATGCAACTATTCTAGATGCAACTGCAAGTCAAATCTTTTTCACCTCAAAGGAAACTGAAACTAATTAAAACAAACTGGCGACTCGGCGTTAATTTACGGAAGATTTTAACAGAGCGACCACTCAACAGCAAATGCTTCAAACAGCTAGATCTACGGTACGAGCGTACCGTACGGTACAGTACGCATTATTGATATTTTAACTTAATACGATACTTGTACTGCCACATTAGATTCAGAACATGTATGTCGCACAATTTTGTCATATTTTCCTTTATCCTTGCCGAGAGATATCACATTATGCCAATAACAAAAACGCGGGCTGGACTATGGAGTATTAATGATACTTTTACAGGGCAGAAGTTTTGTAAAATCAACTCAATTCATGAAAAGGAATCAAATCACGACCAAAGTACGACCCAAATATTAAAGATACGTAACAAATAATATGCATGAATAGTTGTTTTATTAGAGGAAAATTGTATTTTATAACCACCCCACTCCACACCTGTCGCTCAGCACCAGGGCCGGCTTCATGTTTGTTATCGTCTTCCACTTCTAAAGTCCAGTTTCACCACATAATATAGCTATATTATTGTCAGTATACACAGTGTTAATATTCTTCGCCTTCCTCTTCGCCCTCTCCTTCCACAGAGTCCACTCCTACCTCCTCATAATCCTTCTCCAGGGCCGCCAAGTCCTCCCGCGCTTCCGAAAACTCTCCCTCCTCCATACCCTCCCCGACGTACCAATGGACGAAGGCACGTTTGGCGTACATCAGGTCAAACTTGTGGTCAAGACGAGCCCAGGCCTCAGCGATGGCCGTCGTGTTACTCAACATACAGACCGCACGCTGGACCTTAGCCAAATCACCACCAGGGACAACAGTTGGTGGCTGGTAGTTGATGCCCACCTTGAACCCAGTGGGGCACCAGTCTACAAACTGGATGGTTCTCTTGGTCTTGATGGTAGCAATGGCGGCGTTAACGTCTTTGGGAACAACATCTCCTCGGTATAACATACAACAGGACATGTATTTACCGTGACGGGGATCACATTTGACCAGCTGATTGGCCGGTTCGAAGCAGGCGTTGGTGATCTCGGCCACTGTTAGCTGTTCATGGTAAGCCTTCTCAGCCGAGATGACTGGAGCGTAGGTGGCCAGAGGGAAGTGGATACGTGGGTAAGGTACCAAGTTAGTCTGGAACTCTGTCAAGTCGACGTTGAGAGCACCATCGAATCTGAGAGAGGCGGTGATAGAGCTGACGATCTGGGCGATCAGACGGTTCAAGTTGGTGTAGGTCGGTCGTTCAATGTCCAAGTTACGACGACATATATCATAGATGGCCTCATTATCGACCATGAAGGCGCAGTCAGAGTGTTCCAGGGTGGTGTGGGTGGTCAACACGGAGTTGTACGGCTCAACAACAGCCGTGGACACCTGAGGGGCCGGGTAGACGGCAAATTCCAGCTTGGACTTCTTGCCGTAGTCAACACTGAGACGTTCCATCAAGAGGGAGGTGAATCCAGACCCGGTACCCCCTCCGAAACTGTGAAAGATTAGGAACCCCTGAAGACCGGTACATTGGTCAGCCAGTTTACGGGTGCGGTCAAGGACCAAGTCGACGATTTCCTTGCCAACGGTGTAGTGACCACGAGCGTAATTGTTGGCGGCATCTTCCTTACCGGTGATCAGTTGTTCGGGGTGGAACAGTTGGCGGTATGTGCCAGTACGGACCTCATCTGCGAAATAGAAAATAGAAGTTTGGCTTAAGCGCATACTCAAATAATCGATTCCCTGACTATAGCAGCAGAGAAAGATTTCTCAACTTTTTGTAGAGGAATTTTCTTCATGTGTTGAGATAAGGAAGTAGAGGACATTCATTTCTGGATTTGTTTTTCGTAAATGTCAGTATTTATCTTCTGGATAAGAGAAAGATTAGTTGACAAAATAAAATGGGCTCACCATACTCGTTATACCGTATGGCCGGCATTTGTATGTGTATCATTTAATAGCCAGGATACGGAATACATAGGGAGATTTGCTTTCTTTTGCTTTGAAACTCATTAAATCAAACTTCCCTCGTATGAAATATTTCTGTGGTGGGAGGATTTCTAACATATTGAGAAATACGAAATCGGAACATTCTACATAGGGTATGTTGTAGTCCACATAGATTTTTGCGTGTGAACACCCAAAATACCCTTTGTGGGTATACGAGATATGAATTTGAATTTATGCAATCTGCATTATTATCTGTTTTGTAGTTTTCGATTTCCTTTTTTCTGTTGGATGTATATGTAAGGAAGAGTAGAACTTACCGACTACGGTGGGTTCCAAGTCGACGAAGACTGCCCGAGGGACGTGTTTACCGGCCCCGGTTTCACTAAAGAACGTGTTGAAGGAGTCGTCCCCACCCCCGATGGTTTTGTCTGAGGGCATCTGACCGTCCGGTTGGATACCATGTTCCAGGCAGTACAACTCCCAGCAGGCATTTCCCATCTGGACACCGGCTTGACCAACGTGGATACTGATACATTCTCGCTGAAATAAGCAGGTTACCTCCTACATCATACACGTATAATAAATCTGTCTAATTGTCTCGAAACCTACCAGGCCTGGGGGGGGGGGGAGGTATGGTTCCCTTTCCAAACTTTCTAACATATCTCCAGAACAACACAAAATGACTCCGTGACTTTGTAGTAAATTATATTGGGGTCATTTTCAGCATATGTGCATAATCCCACTCCAGCAGACGATCATGGATAAATTCAAAATGGCGGCCATGTGGAGTACCAGAAAAGTGATATTTTCGTCATTTTTCTTCACAATTCCTGCTTTTCTGGGAAGAAAGCTGGACAAAGGCTATTTTCCTTCACATCAGATTATTATTAACTACATGTAAATTGATCATGCAAATTTTTGCGAAGAAAACACATAAATAATAAAGTGAATAATCTGACGGAAAAGTCGACCAAAAAATGTTTTTTTTTTATAAAGGAGGTCACTCTGACGTCACCAAACCGGTCATCAAGGATTTTCTTACATTTTTTGGTGGAGGTTGCTCAAAGGTATAGTGTGGTAAGTTTCAGCCCTCTATCTCATAAATAAGAAAAATATTTAGGGGGAGAAATGCTTCCCCACGGGCCTGGACAGGTCCCAAAAGCCCAGGCCAGGTAGGGTTAAAAATGGTTATTTCTATATCTATTCTCTCATTTTCTTGAGACAAGGCATATTCTGCCACAAGCTTTACTCTCGTGTAGCCCTCGTGCATGTAAGGACATGGACTTGCCTGGTGAAGATAGTATTATCTCTGCTGGACTTGATCTAAATGCGTCACAATTTGTTATTTAGTTACATCTCGAACTGATCTCATCTTTAGCAGAAAGAATGTTTCTTTACAAGAACGAAACTTCTTATATGATATATTTTGTTTTAACACTTATATTATAAATTCAATTTACATGTACAATACTCAGGTATTACTTACCATGATGACTGTGTAGGTTGAGAGAGAACTCACAAAGACTGGAGACGAAGTCGGTGGTGAGATTCGAATGAGTCGATTCGATAAAGTCAAACCGATCTCCAGCCTTATATACAATGTACCGTTGACCGTTTGCGATATTTGTCTCCTTGACAGCAAAATGTTCTACTTGCAATGTAACCATTTCAACCATTGGTTAATATTCAAATCACGAATTGTATCGACGTATTCTATTGGACAAATATTTAATCCCAGAAACAAGGGATGTACATGCAGGTAACTGGGCCAATGAACTTTGTCCTGACACGATTAGAAACCGTGCCTCCGACTAAAGAGTGTTTTGATCGCTATTCATTGTTCATAGTGTGGTTAACTATAGCCTGGAGTTAAGCCGTATATTGGGATTATGGCATTGTGCTCCAAATACATTCATTACATAAACTATAGTTGCTGGAATATAACTCTGCTGACGAGCCCGTATGGTGAGAGTCACAGAGAGAAACCTTTCGTATTCTGGCGGATCCCACTTCAAGCCAGGAAAGTATTTTATTTTGAAATAAGCAAAAAAATCTCCTCATTAAACAAGTGCCTTTGATCTCAAAATTGTATGCGTATACATGTCAGGAAATGCCAACTCAAGCGCTAATTGTTACATTATCGCCGATTTCTGACCACGAGTAATATCCAGTCATCTTCAGGGATAAATTATAATCCTACAGTGTGAAACACCCTGCCAGAAAATACTGGCTCGGATGAGAATCGAACTCACGACTTAGGGAATATCGTCCCACTGCTCTACCAACTGAGCCAGTTTTGAACACCTCGCTAATTCAATCCATTTCACAAGTACACGGCATATCGCGGCAATAACAAGTGAATATATCCAAAATTCACTTGTTATCGCCGCGATATGCTGTGTACTTGTGAAATGGATTGAATTAGCGAGCTGTTCCCAACTGGACTCGGTAGCTCAGTTGGTAGAGCAATGGGACGGTATCCCCCAAGTCGTGAGTTCGATTCTCATCCGAGCCAGTATTTTCTGGCAGGGTGTTTCACAATGTAGGAATATAGTTATATTATAGAGTAGTATCCAGCAGTCCCACTTTGACCTATGCAGAGAGTAACGACAGATCGGTGCTAATTCTATGCTCTATGACGAGTGAAGCTAGTAATATCGCGATTTCATAATCAAATCATAGCAAATTATCGTTTATTGGCAAAACTATCCATCAGTTTAGTATCATCATTTTTGTCGCTTTTTTGTTCTATAAATTGCAATATGTTCAATAAATGTTTGCTAAATGTTGGAATATTTAGTATACAAGTAAGTGGTCAGTGGTCTGGGGTTTTTTTGTTCTGACTATAAATCGAATGAATATCCTGTACCAGTACTGGTATCCTATGTTGCCTGAATCAGACTTTTGCCCATTTTTGAGAGAACAGAGAAGAGCTTATCTGTGCAGTGACCTTTGACTTCATCTGATGGTCCGTATATTTTCACTTAAAACCTATCTTTTAAGGTGGTTCATACCTCAAAACATTGTCCGGTGACCAACCCTAATATTTTTGTTGTAGGTAGCTGGGGTGTTGACCAGCAGTAAAACGTAAAAAAAAAAATTGATGGTCTTCGATCTAGATTTTTTTTGTACATAGCCGCGAATATCACAACGTCAACCGTTTTTTTGCCAAACTCATGAAATATCAGTTTTGAAGGAAGTCAAAGTATACGGATATATGTCCACAACTATTGTTTATTTATATAGAGAAACTTCTATGGGTCGTAGAAACACCGCAAAATTTAACATAAATGCAATAATTGTATATGAAATGGGCATTTCATCGTACTGTATGACGTTGGAAGTTACATTTTTAGGCTATGAAACCCTCTCCCATATCGAAAATCATCCGGTGACCTATGCTGATATTTTAAACACAGCTTCCCCACCATGTGATATTTTTATTAACCAAATAAAAAGTGGGGGTCTTCGATCTACTTTTTTATATAAAATGCTTTGAGTGACCCTATCCCCATAGTTTCCTAATATTTGCGACGGCATTACCTCCCCTGGTAACGTCTTTCATCAGCAAAGGCGACATATGACGTAGCCTATAGTATTGGACCCTTCGACGAAAGGCCAATGATAGGGTGATGCAGCAGAACAACATTTTCCCAGTTAGACGCCAGATTTTGAAATCGAAAACGAGGCCGCGCTATGTCATCGGTCATCTGAGACAGTCACGTGGTTGTGTATGAAGATTGGGGTGGCTCCTATAAATAGCGATCCAATGAGAATGATCGTCTTAGTTTAAAATGACGGGGTCGAATGACCAATCACTGAAGGGGAGACAGCTGGATCAGTACACTATCACTGTCTGTTAATATCTTGATTTAACAGAGAGAACTACAGTCTATATATGACATTGGAAGAGTTATTACAGGGGAAATAACCCTGTGTAATGACGTCGCCGACGTCGTTTGAGGCATGAACAACCTTAACTTAGGGAAATATTTTGATCTGACGATAGCTGGCATATTTTCATATAATATGGCAAATTATATATCTGAGCATAATGAAAATTTCGTTGAATACTGAGGAAATATAGTATATATGTTTAAAATTATGTTAGTTATCGCTGGTCAAAATATTCTCCGAAGATGGAGCGAAGTGAAAATATACGAGCCCATAGCTGATCAGCTGAAGTTACGGAGCAGTGCACGGACAGGCTCTTTTTTTTCTCTCTCAATAATGTGCAAAAAAAAAGTTTCTGTCTCACCATTAGGACGGATGCTGAATCTTTGTTGAGGTGTTAAAATAAGCTTCATTCGCCGGTAAAGCTGTAAGGTACACACTGCACCGTAGGGTACAACCGCGTTTGTTCACTTGGCACATTTATTTTGTCAGGACCAACAGTGGATCGGCCCATAAGCCATTTTCATGGTATCAGATTCTATAACTCCTACAGTCAAAGGTTACCATCTCTAACAATTTGAAAATGCTCATAAACGGAAATTCAGTTCCTCGATCGCTCGCTGCTGTCGGTTTTGCAGGATGCTGGTAAACTCAACCCGGCCTCTGTCGCCAAATTCTCCACAGCGCATGCCTCATTTCACAGTCCCACTCTAGTTTGACACTGCCATTTTCCACACAAGGTCACTTCCCATCGTGACGAGCTTATGATCTGGACATACGTCAGCCATCTTGGTCATTTTCCGAGCAGAGAGAGAGAGAGAGAATTAAGGTTTAATGTCGCGTTCAGCAATATATCAGCTATACAGGAACGATCAAACAAAATTCTAAGTACTCAAGTCACTAACTTAGTAATTCAACGCACTAAAACATACACACATTAAAACTTATGTAACACACCGATTTCTCTCACATAACCCAAGACGCAATCCTCCCTCACCCGTCTAAAAAGATCTTCCAAAGTAGTCGCTCGATAAAAAGAATCTCTTACAATCTTAAAATCTATGCATTCGATAAGAAAATGTTTCGCCGTGAGATCATCTTGGCATGAAACAAGGGCGTAGACAAGTTGTGATGTTTGGGGGGGCTTAGGGGGAGAGTCTGAGAGGGGGGTATTATAAAATTGATGGTAAATTGGCGCTCATTGAGAGCATTTGAGCGGTAAAAGATTTTAAAAGTTGAACTTTAATTTGTGTGAAAATGTCTTATAACAGTGGCAATATCTACACCGATATACAAGCTGAAATGATCATTCAATCTCGGGTTTGCACTATATAATTTCAAGTTAATCCTTACACAATACTATTTTGCTTCGATTTTAGAGGCGGTGCATTGACGCGTATCTGACCGCATGAGCTCTGGTGTTCGTTAGTCAGATTGCTTTGCTTTCTCTTCAGCATACCAAGTATTTTTAATCGCTGATACCTGGACTATTTTCGATCTGAAATTGCCAAAGTTATCAAAAATAACTCCGGCTTCGTGGTCCTTTCTTGGAATACTAACGGGAATTATCCATATTCATAATATTTACACACCGTGTCTATTTTATACCTTTATTTCTAGGGTTTCTCTGTGAAAATTATTTGAAAGTTTATATCTCTCGTTTGTTCATACTGAACAAACGATCGTGATCTCATTTGAAAAAAAAAGTTTATAGTGAAAAAAACTTTTTTCGTCCAAATGGGCGATATTTGATTGGATTGAAGCACATTATTCGTTTCTCGGAGACATTCACATGAGGTTTTTGAGCAAGACATCGCCAATCATGGTGCTTTCTTCACTGATCGACTGCAATCGTATTCTAGTCCTACTGGTAAGCATTATTGATGATGAATAATTTACTTTCCCTGTATTATGCAACAATTGATGAAGATATGTGATCTGCTGTTTCTTTCTTTCTTTCCCTTTTTCCCCCTTTGTTTGTTTGTTGTTTTTTTTTTGCCTCCCGTCAAAATTTCAAGCCCCGCCAAGCCCCCCACCCCCTCCCCCCCTCCCTTGTCTACGCCCTTGCTGAAATACAACTTGGGACTGGCTTTTTTTTAGTAAATGTTCGTGAGTTAATCGTGTATGGCCTATTCTACATCGCCTGATCATGGTTAGATCGAATTTCTGGCTGTTCAGATGAGTATAGCCTACAGTTTTTTTGAACTCCTGAAGTTTGTTATTATTCACAGCATCCCATAAAGAATGAAACAGCCGTCTTACATAAGAACAGATGGAGGGACTGAAATCGCTATATGGGATTCCAACAGGATCAACTTCATCATCTAGGGCTGCCTTAGCCATCCTATCAGCCTCAGTATTACCTTTGATGCCAACGTGACTAGGCGATCAACAGAACACAATATCAATCTGTAGATCAAATCTACAATCATGTAGTTGTAGAATACTCAAGATAGTGGGATGAGTCGAAGTTCCACTTTCAATCGCCTGGAGGCATGACAGTGAATCTGAGAAAATGACATATTTTTTTTCTCATTTTAGTGGACCCAATATCTTCTAAATTCAGCAATATAGCTTTTGCTTCTGCAGTGAATATCGAACTTTTACATGGTAGTCGACAGGTTTTAGTTTTGTAACAAAAGATAGTAGCACATGCTACTCTCTCGCCATCTTTAGAACCATCTGTATAAATAGCCTGATGCGATCTGTATTTCTCTCTGACAGTAGACCAAATTCTTGTGGATACAAGACCTGGCTCGTGTCTGCCTTTTTATATTTCGTTAGAGCAATATCTATGGTACTTCTGCCATGGTGGAATTAGTAAGAGCTTGTTAGGTAAAATTTGACTAAGTTTAATACCAGCTGCTACAATGTGTGGTTTCATACGAATTCCAAGTGGTGAAATAATGGAGGTTTTTTTTCAAATAGAGATCCACGAACTGAGGTTTGAAAACACAGCTATATGCAGGACTCGAGTGATTTGATCTCAATGTTGTGATATATTGCAGGGATAGTTGAATTCTTCGAAGTTCTAAAGGAATCTGCTTCGACGAGCAGGGCTATTCTGACCTATGATAGCGTGGAGATCGGCTTTAAACTGACGAGATTACCTAAAGTGTTTTGCAGGTTATATCTGAAATGGGCATCGCTATTGGGCCTAATTCGACACAGCCTAGTCTATTCATATTTTTCAAATAGCGGCAACCCTAACTGAACCCATGATTAGTTAACGAAAAATAGTTCACCCTGTTAACAGCCGATAGCAGTTCGCTTGAAAACATGGCAGTGTGACTAACATCACAGGACCTAGGAAGTAGGGTTTTTTGCCAATTTTGAGGTTTCTAGGTTACCTAATTAGGTCAGAAATTGGACCAGAAAATAGGTCACATTGACCTTCACCGAATTAGGTCAGGTCACTCTGGCATTGACCTAATTAAGCGCAGTTCCATGGTCTTAGGAGGCATTAGGACATGTTTTTGCCAATTTCGAGGTTTATACATGTAGGTCGGCTAAGTAGGTCAAATTTTCATCTAAAGTAGGCCAGCTCAAAATTAGCTGGTAACAGTCCCCTAATGCACGTTCATGCCAAAAATCAAGGTTCTGATGTCAACGGTTCTCCTTATTTGGCCGGAGAAAGGATTCGGATGGACTGACTCAATCACTGACTTACCGGAATATTTGCAAATGAGAGCCTACTTCGCAGGGAAAAAAAATAAACCGTTTTCAAATCAAAATCGAAGGCCCCACACATCTATAGCACGGTGATATCAAATATCTTTATGTTGATTATGCTTGATAAAGAAGACCTGGCTGGTAAATGTTTGACTGTGAAATGATGTTTTGGTTTTGAGCTACATAAATCAGAGGCACCTATCAATGATGAATAGACAAGACAAACGGAGAGATTAATGTGGAGGATTAATGTGGAGGCTAAGAATGTCCGTTGCCTAAAACGGGGCAAATCCGTCATGTAAGACACATACAATAGGTGACTACATGTGGGGAACCATTCAACCAAGGAGTGAAAAGGGTCAAGTATATTGCACGCAAAGTGTTGCCGATTGAAGTTGTCTTACATGACGGGTCTGCCCCTAAAAGTTTCCGGTACCTTTTTTGTAACACAGCTGGGTCATATTTCTCCACATTAGAGACAAGTTTCCGTCCTTAGTTGCAATAGAAAATAATATGAAAAGAGACATTAATCACCAGGACATTCTTAGCCATCTAACTGACAACCCCTCAAATGGCTGAATGCGTCTAATAGTCATGTATATGTTAACCTGGGCGTGACTCGTTTTACTCGCGGTATCTTGTAATATCCCTGCATATGTGACCTAGTAATACATGGTTTTCGGGTTCCACCTTATTTTGGCAAACAAAACATATCCTTTCTTCACAGTGACCTGGGTGGCAGGGGGTGTCTTCGTCGATGTTGTTGTTGTTGTGATTATATCAATTTTTTTTTCAAGAATATAATTATTTCCAACATTTTCATACATCACAATGTGTGGATGTCATAAAAATGCTTTCTATACGCCCCACATCGATCAACATACCCCTCCTCTACTAGATCTCCATCTGTAATATCAAGTGCGGTAACTCCAATGTTAAAGCCATATATCGACTTTCGCCACGAATCCCGGTACACGGGGGAATTCGAATGTCTGCAGACAACCAACAGTAAATGGATGAGCAGACGTGAACTATGATGAAAACTCAACGGGCGTGGAGAATGCCATGAGGTAAGTTCTCCTGCATTCGAAGCCGTTCGGGCTCGATTTCAAAAGTCTTTGGAAGTCTTTTATCAGTGACGAAGCCCGCGGCCTAAAATGTATAAACTTTCCCACACTAACCGTGCGTAAATTAACGATTTAGCACGCTTATGAAAACATTATTTCTATTCTATTTCACTACTCAAATTGATTATCAACAAAGATTACAATGAAAGATTGAAAAAATATGGTAAACTTTCACAACCTTTCTTCTATTTGTTGAAATGTGCCGTCCGCCTCAGTTGGCAGCCTGTCAATATCAATGGACGGGTTTATGTGGTCTCTCAGAAGGGGGCACAGTGAAACATACATACATACAAGCCTATTTGTGTGGCATTCTCAATCAATCACGATGGAACCAACAGTTAAACTTGAGACAGAAATTTAAGTCTTTCATAAATATTAATTTACAGCCTTTTCTCAATCAATGAAAAATGTTGGGAGTATTTATTTAACTAGGAAGGAAATTTATATTCACTGCGCTATTGGAAACATTGGCATTTTGAAAAAAACCCGCCAAGATGTGATGACTGTGGAACAGATGTGAAATTACGAACATTTGATGTCGTTTGTAATTTCTGTGGCCTGTAACCGACATCACATCAATGATAGACACACCCTTCTCAAGCAGAACCGTGGCAGTTGTTGATCTCAGGCAAATGGTTGATGTTACGGGTGGGTAATCTTTAGATGTATTTATTTATAAGACTTGGTTATAATATAAAACGAAGTTGATACCTCTAAATATCCGTATTGCCTGTCGGTCTCTGGCTCATTTCGTTTGTTAGCCAGATTTCTTAATTTCTTATCGTCAGCGGAGAAAAATCTACCTTTGTTCAGCTGATCACACTCATGTTGTGTCTCACTGTGTCTCATTTAAAACAGCAAGAAGAGATTCATCATCTGGGTCTCTCATGAACTTTTCGATCTCGGCTTCTCTAGATAATTCATATCTGAAAGCACGTCTTGTTTCTCCTGTTGATCTCGTATGTCCCAATTGGTTTGTAAATATCTGCGATTATACAATTTCTGCCTTTAACATAAAGTACCTACTTGCAGGGTATCCAATCTATTTGTTTATTCTATTGTACAGGCAGACGAGACTTTGTCCAACCTGTAACCATCTGGGTCATCTATACGCGGAAAGACTGACCCTGGGATCGTGTGTATCCATTCTCAGCCTACTTTCGGCAACTGCAAGAGGGAATTTCCAGAATCAATATCACGTGACTTCGTCAGCCAATCAGCTAAAGTCAACGGACGTAACCCCAACGTAACCCGCCATTTTCGAGTCATGTGATGTCCTACTTGTTCAAAATTACATATCTATCACACCTCTTGGATGATACGAAAGTTATTCATACCTATATATTTTGTAAGCCCAGGCAATATCTGTTTCCTAAGTGGTATGAAAACCTGTAATTCATCAGATTTCTCGAGTCTGTTCTCAGCCGGATGAAGGCCGAACAGAATCCGGTAAAGTACCGGATATCGCTCCGTGATAATGGAGACACACGATTCGCAAGCCATCTTATGGATGGCGAAGTGTACGCAAATGGACTTTGTCCTGCCATTTATCACCCGCCCTGTGAAATAGATTCTTTCGAGTGAACACCTGTGCGTGTCAAGATCACGGGTGTAGATTTCATACGTCACAAAGTTCATAACCGTGCTAAATCGTGTAATAATTGCACAGTTATCAGTGTACAAGCGTCTAGTCCGTCATTCGTAATCCAGCCGTCGTCCATTAGAGAATATCCGCGTCCATAATCCAAAGACCTATTCCATTTCCATATAACAGTATTAGCACCAAATTCAAAAAGACAAAAGTATACATAAACATAGGCTTGTTTCCTGCAAGAGAGAAGCGGTCAACAGTTTTCAATGATGCCGGCAAGACATCATGATGTTCCAAATATCAAATCCGTATCGCTGATCAGTATTCTTAATCCATAATATTCGTTATAGAGTCGTCATCTAAAAATGATGTACCTCAGTCACGCTTTGATTGTGACTGTTCATATGAGTACCATGAGGATCTTGAAGTACATGGGCTCATACGGCCCCTAACCCCGGGTTAAGCGGAATTAGACACATGTTACGAAACGTAGCCCCATAGATCTTGCACGCTACGTTCGTATTTTGCTATCAGCATGCGATATGTATCGCCAAATTTGAGAAACTTTGAGTGGAGGCGCTTGGTGTTATAGAATATTCATTTTACTTCGCCTAAAATTGGGGTAGGTGTATTTTAATCGCCCTAGCTTTTTTGTTATTGGTCTAATCTGCCTAAACCGATTATTAATCATTAATAGTAGCAGAGTTATATGTTATCAAGATTTGTTTCTGTATCCCGTCCTTGTAAGGTCACTTGGGGACCATATGCAAATGTCAGCTGGAAATATTGCTCCCGTTCAAAAAAGGGAGTAGGTGTGTTTGTATCGCTTTATCACCGTTATTTTTGAACCAGTCTATGTAAACGTGATGAAATTTTGCTCCGTATTATCTCGCGAAGTTTTTCGGTACCTAAGATCGTGGTTGTATCCCAACCATATGGTGTATTTGGAGGTGGTAATCAAATGAAATTTTATCAAAAAAATATATTGCCTCTTAAAAAAACGTGCGTGTGTGATTGAACTGCCATATCTTTCTTAATAATGGCTCTGTCTGTCTGAACCTCATTATATTTTATTCAACATTTATGTCATTGCCATATACAACCACAATTCATTTTTTGTATCTCAACCTAGTATGACATACTTGGGGGCCGTATCCAAATGTCAACTTGAAAAAAATACTCCTTTCCAAAAAGAGGGTATGTGTAAGTGTGTTGCTATATCCTTCTCATTACGGATCCAAATATGTCTGAATATCGTAATATAATTCTCAACATTACTTAGCAGTGTTTTTCAGTTAGAACTTTTGTTTTATCGTTCAATCGTATGAAGTAATTGGGGATTGTTTTCAAATTTTCACTCGAAGAATATACTCCGTCTTGAAAAGGGGGTTATGCTTAAATTTCTTAATTTCTTAATAATTATTTGGGCTGTCTAAATTGCCTCATTTATTAATCAGCAGTTGAATGCGAAGTGATATATTAGCGAGATAGATGGTAGTTTTCCAACTCTATAAGTTATAGGGGAGTCGAAAACGTAATCGCGGTCGCTAAAGGGGGTATGTTTGACTATATAGCAATAGTTTTGTTCAATACTGATCCAATCATGTTTTTGTCACATGTAACTGAGATTCGTTTTAAAATACAAGCTGAACAAACTATTCTTTTTATATTAAATATGGACGCGCAGGACATAGTTAATAAGTTCAGCGTATCTTCTTAATGAATAGTTTGTCTGTAACTGTTTTATTATATATCTCTTAAGACCAACTGCATCAGTTAATCACAGAGACAGTAATTGTAGTTGAGCTGTTCATTTGACTGCCACATATGAGTTTCCCTATTGTGTAGCGCTTTTGTGTCAAACGAGTATGAACGCTACAGAATGAGTGGTACCATAAATCCAGGTAACTTTTATATCATTACATATTTACTTTTTCGCATATTGGCGGCTTTGGCTATCGTCAGAAATGTTAAATTTTCACGAGATTGAGGGTAATTTCATATCTCAATTTACACCTCCATCTTCACAAAATTTACTGCAACAGTTTCAGATTGTTCAGCTTGTTTAAGTAAGCTTTCCATTGAAATTTCTTCGATAAATTACGAAACAACCATTGATCTCATAGTAGAGTACCTTTAGCCGGTACGAGACCATGGACGCATGACGTCACTTAAATAGGTCGGAGGGTTATAAATACGAGCAGGTGTACGGGAGAGTTCGAAGCTATTTTGGTTGACTCGGAGTCGTTGAGAGTACCTAATTTTACTACATATCTATACGTATCCGGTTATTTATACCCGATGACATCATGCGACCTTCTCCCCCGAACCTATATATAAGCGCTCTCGGGTCGAACGAGGGGCACGGAATGGTTTAGGATAAAAGGACGAGCTTTTCGAGCACATTCACCACTCGCCTTTCGTAGTACACACATCTATCAGTCGATACAAGATGATCTCCCTGGCATACAAAGTTTGCGCAGAAGTCTTTGAAGAGAAGGGGGCTGCCTTTATACGTATTGTCGATCACGGTCATGTACCCAACGCGTCTCAGCAGAGGTTCATCACACTAAACACGAAAGCATGGGACAACGTAACATTTTACATGGGGACCATCGATTCCTTTCTCGAACGAGGTGTGGACACACCCCAGCCCATCCGCCTGGACAAAGATGTATATATCAGTCATAATGTATTCAAGGGAAAATCATTCGTGCACCTCAGAAACTGGGATAAATCTACCACCAACGCGAGGAAGATATTTCCTACGACTAACGGAATCGCATTGGACGGGGTCTTATGGTCGGAGTTAAAAAAGAAAGCCGGAGAGATAGACGCTGCGCTGAAGGAGATGATAACCGCCATTCAGGTTTGCGCATCGGCAGCATTCGACGACGACATGTCATCGCCTCCACCGACTCCTACGGTTTGCAGAAGGACGCAATTCCTCGAACACGCCATTAAGAAAGCGTATATCGAAGAACTAGCCCCAACCATCGGTGAAATAAGGAGAGAACGCTGCCCCGGATGTGACATCGACGACCCCAGCCAGGGTCATCACGAATGTATGATGAACGATCCCGATGAGATGGCGGACTTATACTTTAACGATGCTCTAGAACGTATTGACGAAAATGCGGTCATGAAGAACTTTGAATCCCTCATCGAAAGGCAAACGGAAATGAACGTGCACCCCGCGTACCTGATGAAATACCAGTGCGAAGACTGGAGGGAGACGGAAATGAAAACCGACCAATGGAAAAGAGACTTACTAAACGGTATGAAAAGCGCAAGCAAAAACTAAGCGTATAGATTTGCTCGTTCTCCAACCAGCTATGTTTTGATTGGTAACAATACATATTTTATAAACTACTTGGCTTTGTTGTCGATGTTATTTAGTTATATGTTAGTTAGCGTTCTCGTCATTAAACGGCGGGATACGTAGATGGGGTCAGGCATGGCGTCTAATGCGCGGGTTAACAGAGTATAATCCCCATATCCTAGAACACGTGCGATTGCTCTCTTTTCGCGGCGGTCGCGAGTGTATATTGAAAATATATTATTTTTCAAACCGTATTATAAATATGCGAACCGCGTATTTTTCCGTTTATTCTCAAATCTGACATCGAACGGTATGGATCAATACCAGAGAAAGCTAGGCATACTTAAAGTTCTTTCTATAGGGGCTATATCGCTCCTACTTATACCACTCATCGTATTAACCACGAAACGAACACTCTGTCCTTCGTGTACGTACCACACAGTCGAAGATAGGCCGCGTGTGTTCGAAATACCATCGGGGGATATAACTATCATTCCCAACACAACGCTATGTACACCGATGCAGCAAGTTATTATCGACGAACACCTCCGGGCTACTGTTTGTATCTACACCAAGTTATTGAGGGTTGATCTGCGTTATTTTATCAACGGCAAAGCCACTATAAAGGGCGTGGTCTTGAACTACACGCAGTGGACATTACTCAAAGCTCGAACCCGTCTCATCGATACAGCTATTCATAACCTGCTAGAAAAGAAAATTTAATAATGGATTGGAATCGAATGGTGAATGCCGTTACCTCTTTACACGCCTACAAATCGATCACCCATAGCATGTTAGATGACGGCGTAGTAAATAGGGGCCGCCTAATTTTGCTACATATCTATACATATTCGGTGTGTCAGAATGTTTCCGATACGTTGAAAGTTAACATTTGGGATTACTATATAACGCTATCCCAACGTCTAAGGAGACAGTTGACTGTGAATCAGTCGAATGGATAAGTACATCGTCGTAAACAGCGAGGACTCCAAGACGCTTTTCCCCGAGAATCGACCATACAAATTTCGCGTCAGTTTAAATAAAAGCATCCATTTCGAAGAGTCTTGGGTCGTAGCCCTAGCGGAAATATTTATCCGAAGACAACCGCAGGTTAAATCACGATCACTTCTACGCCTGTGTTGTAACATATGCGGAGATTCCTACGTAGGCGAGACGAAAGTACCTCTACTACGCTACGTCGACGCCTCTGGACTCCAGAAAAAACCGGTATCTAGGATATACCTCACGCCGTATTACCTGCCTATTATTTTAAGCGACGTACGCTATCTAGAAATCGATATAACCGACGCACAAGGTGAACCGGCGACATTCCTCACCGAATCCGTCATCGTAACGCTTCACGTTAAACCGCTATGACCGGGAGACCCTTGTACATCCCCGATGTGAATAAATGGATCAGATTTTATCGGAACGAGGCAAAGTCTGTCCATAACCCCTCGACGTATTTTAAGAAGCAGAAGGGTGGAGGACTAGGTGGTAAAACGGGTGAAGCCTGCATTATTCCCATCGAGCCTCATTCGGAAAACGTCAGCGGGAAGAAAGTCAAGACGCCGGCTATTCAGCTTACGGCCCCCTCTCAACAAGTGGTCGAACAAGCCAAGTCCGAAGTATCGAGAACGCGTCAACAGGAACTCATAAATAGGAAGCGTTCTCATCCTAACGTCAGTTCACCCACCGATAAACGGAGAGCGCCGACCAAAAGATCGTATCTCTTCGAGTTATAACATGGCACTCCTCACCGACAAAGGGTTCACCGAAGGTCAACCTAGCGAATTATCGTTGTTCTCATTACCCCCTACGCAAACAGCGGTTGAAAGTCGCTATGTTATCGACGTTCGACCGTCGTCTCAAATCTCGGACGATGTACCCGTTGAATTCCTGATATCCGGTCAAGGCTCGGATTACGTCGACATGAAATCCTGCAGACTCTACGTTAAAGCTAAAATAACCCACAGAGACGGTACCCCTTTGAACAAGGACGAAAAATGCGGCCCTATCAATTTACTCCTCCAAACTATGTGGTCGCAGATAGACGTCTCCATGCAGGGTAAGCTTATGACGGTCATGGACAACAGTTACCCGTATAAAGCGTACATTCAAACGCTAATGAATTTCGGCGAAGACGCTAAAACAACTCAGCTATTCCCTCAACTATATGCAGCCGATCAAGGTATTGATCTGAATTCCACGGATCCCGCAACAGGAGGAAATGTCGGGCTTACAGAGAGGAGCAGATTCACCGCGGAGAGTAATGTATTCGAAATGGAAGGAAACTTCATGCAAGATGTTTTCAAACAGCACCGGTACTTGCTCAACAATGTGGATGTATACATCAAAATGTATCGCTCTACACCGCAGTTCAGCGTTATTTCGGGTGAGGAAAATCCGGCGTATAAACTGATGATACAAGACATCAGCCTGAAAGTTCACAAAGTTCGCGTAAACCCCGGCGTGATATTGGGACATGCCAAGATCTTGGAAAATACATCCGCCAAATATCCGTACGTGAGGACGGAGACCAAAATGGCTTCCTTAGCCGCGGGACAGACCCTCTTCCGCTGGGATAATATGTTTTTATCCGTCTATCCCAGCAGACTGGTGATCGGATTCGTATCGTCCAAAGCCGTGGCCGGGGATTATAAAAAGAACCCCCTAAACTTTCAACACTTCAAACTGGCCAATCTCTCGGTGAATATTGACGGCGTAACGACTCCGGGTCACTTTCTGAGAACGCGGTATAACACGCTCCCGAAGAGTTCATTCACATCGGCCTACCTGAGCTTGTTCGACAGCATAGGACGTACCGGAGATAACTTCGGTAATTCTATAACCTGGTTTGATTATCATAACGGGTCTACCCTCTACGCCTTCAACCTCGACCCCACCTACGCCGCAGAAGACCACCTTCAGCTCTTAAGACTGGGCAACGTACGCCTCGAAGCGACCTTCGAGGAACCATTATCGGAAAATGTGAGCTGTATCGCCTACGCCGAATTCCCAGCGCTGTTCGAGGTGGATAAGTCTCGCAACATCATCTCCATCACACCATGAATACGGACGAACTTCTTTGCATCATTCACAGCGACCGTACGCTGGACGCATGCGTACGCGGTGTGTACCCGGCTGACAAAGTTCCAATCCACGTGCTACGAACACCAGCGGCTTTTATCGTGAATACCGACGTGGCGAGTCTCCCCGGAGAACACTGGGTAGTGTTTTATTTCCGCGACCAGCGAGGAACATTTTTCGATTCCCTAGGGCATCCCCCGGAATACTATTCGAACCAGTTTGTAAAATTTCTCGAAAACAATAGTAAATTCCGTTATTACAGCGCTAGACAGCTTCAAGGAGATAACTCTTTTACTTGTGGTCACTACTGTATATACGTCCTACTTCAACTAATACGGGGTATATCCCTGTCCAGTATCGTTACGGATTTCGATCAAAACCATTGTCACAACGATTGCTATGTATACAACTTTGTCACGCGGTATTTTTCACATTGTTTAAACAATTCGCTGAACTTGCATTGTTAACCCCGCTCGCATTGTCCTATCAATATTAATAAAGGTTGAGTAAACCACACACTGCTTGTTTTGTTATTTTATTTAAAAGAGGTGTGAATCACCGTTTCCATCATTCGATGTCATTGATATGAATGGAAACGGGTGGAAAACGTACTTGTCGCGAACCTATTTCGACCCGAAAAACCCTATCAGCTTTACCGGACCTTCTAAATTACACACCTTATTAAAGGCCGATGGATATAACGTAGCGCGTAAAGTGCTAACGCAGTGGTTGAGCGACCAGGACGCTTATAGTTTACAAAAGCCAGTTCGTTATACCTTTAAGAGAAGCAGGATCGTCACTGCGGGATTAGACGATCTTTGGGATACAGATCTAGCCGACGTGTCCAACGTATCCGAGTACAACGATGGCGTGCAATTTCTTCTCTTCGTCATAGACGTCTTCTCGCGATTTCTGTGGGTTATCCCCCTTCCCAATAAACAGCATAAGGCTATAATCTCGGGACTCGATCAAATCCTGATTGAGGGGAGACAACCCAAGTATCTCCGTTTCGACAAAGGAAGCGAGTACAACAACCGATGGGTGAAAGCGTATTTGAAGAAGAAGGACATTCATTTCTACGTAACCCATAACGAAAAGAAGGCTAATTACGCCGAGAGAGTTATAAGAACGATGAAAAATAGTATGTATAGATATTTCGCCCATAAGCAGACCTACAGTTATTTAGACGTCTTACAAGACCTGGTGCGTAATTACAACCAGCGACCGCACACATCTCTGCGCAACAAAAGTCCTTCCGATGTTAATGAAGGGAACGAGGCTCTCCTCTGGAGAGAAATGTATGTCGACACGGCGACAAAAGGTCATAAACAACCGTTCAAATTAAACATCGGGGATACCGTGAGAATCTCTCACGTGAGGTACGCCTTTCAAAGAGATTACCAAGCGAAGTGGACGGAGGAACTCTTCAAAATTTCCCGACGATTCCGGAGACGAGGCATCGCGATATACGAACTCAAAGACTTCATGGACGACGGGGTACAGGGAACATTTTATCAGCAGGAACTACAACGAGTGAGGAAAGCGTCCGACGCCTTATGGCGGATCGAAAAAGTTCTCAAAACACGCCGGAAGAGAGGCAGAGTTGAGAAATTAGTTAAATACACGGGCTGGCCCATTAAATTCGCCAGCTGGGTGCCATTAGAAGATATCGAAACTATCTAAACTCGACTACCCGCAGCCCACACCCTGCAGCCTGCAGCCTGCACCCTGCACCTGCACCCTGTACCCTGCAGCCTGCACCTGCGCCGTGCAGCCTTATGTATTGAATGAGTGTTAGGATATCTCCTATATAAGTTCGAGTATGAGTGCGGCGAGCGCACTCTACACGAAAACTTTGATATATTAACGACTATTTTCCTAGAGTATATCATGTCTTATGCGTGTAGCTTATGCGCTAAGAAGTTTACGAGAATCGAAAATCTGCGCAAACATATCGAGTTACATCACGGGGGACGGCTTACATCGCGTATCGATGTCGTTACTAATACGAAACCGCGTATGAACGAACGAGTATCCGAAACAATGGACGTGAATGCGACCTTTCAACATCCCTTTACCATGATTGTTAGCGGCCCGACTGGTTGTGGGAAGACGTCCTGGGTGTTGCAACGTTTGGAAGGGACCGACATTCAGCCTTCTCCTACGCGTATTGTCTGGTGTTACGGTCAATGGCAACCCACCTACGAGAATACTCGATTACAGAATGTGAGCTTCGTTCCCGGAATCCCGCACGATATCGGCGATCCCTATTATTTCGACCCCGAGCAGGTCAATATTGTGGTCCTCGACGATATGATGAGCCAAGCCAAATCAGACGGACATGTCGCGGATCTGTTTACCAAAGGCTCTCATCATCGGAATCTATCCGTAATTTACTTGACCCAGAACCTCTTCCCCCAAGGCAATGCGTCCAGAGACATCACCTTGAACTGCCAATACTTCGTGCTATTCAACAATCCCATCGATAGGTATCAAGTTCAACTATTCGGAAGACGCATGTATCCTCAAAATATAGGCTATTTCACGAAACAGTATCAAGAAGCCACCGCCAAGCCGTACGGTTCCCTAATAATAGATCTGAAGCCGACTACACATACATCCACATTGTTGAGCAAGTACCGGTGCTGTTTGAAAACATCTTGCATGAAGTTTCCTTCCATTTCGAATACATTACTCTCCGCGGTGAATCTGCTCCTCTCTGTAAGCCCGACATTTCCTCCTGTTGCGGGATCCGTGGAATTCAGATCAATACCTTGATCGGCTGCATATAGTTGAGGGAATAGCTGAGTTGTTTTAGCGTCTTCGCCGAAATTCATTAGCGTTTGAATGTACGCTTTATACGGGTAACTGTTGTCCATGACCGTCATAAGCTTACCCTGCATGGAGACGTCTATCTGCGACCACATAGTTTGGAGGAGTAAATTGATAGGGCCGCATTTTTCGTCCTTGTTCAAGGGGGTACCGTCTCTGTGGGTTATTTTAGCTTTAACGTAGAGTCTGCAGGATTTCATGTCGACGTAATCCGAGCCTTGACCGGATATCAGGAATTCAACGGGTGCATCGTCCGAGATTTGAGACGACGGTCGAACGTCGATAACATAGCGACTTTCAACCGCTGTTTGCGTAGGGGGTAATGAGAACAACGATAATTCGCTAGGTTGACCTTCGGTGAACCCTTTGTCGGTGAGGAGTGCCATGTTATAACTCGAAGAGATACGATCTTTTGGTCCGCGCTCTCCGTTTATCGGTGGGTGAACTGACGTTAGGATGAGAACGCTTCCTATTTATGAGTTCCTGTTGACGCGTTCTCGATACTTCGGACTTGGCTTGTTCGACCACTTGTTGAGAGGGGGCCGTAAGCTGAATAGCCGGCGTCTTGACTTTCTTCCCGCTGACGTTTTCCGAATGAGGCTCGATGGGAATAATGCAGGCTTCACCCGTTTTACCACCTAGTCCTCCACCCTTCTGCTTCTTAAAATACGTCGAGGGGTTATGGACAGACTTTGCCTCGTTCCGATAAAATCTGATCCATTTATTCACATCGGGGATGTACAAGGGTCTCCCGGTCATAGCGGTTTAACGTGAAGCGTTACGATGACGGATTCGGTGAGGAATGTCGCCGGTTCACCTTGTGCGTCGGTTATATCGATTTCTAGATAGCGTACGTCGCTTAAAATAATAGGCAGGTAATACGGCGTGAGGTATATCCTAGATACCGGTTTTTTCTGGAGTCCAGAGGCGTCGACGTAGCGTAGTAGAGGTACTTTCGTCTCGCCTACGTAGGAATCTCCGCATATGTTACAACACAGGCGTAGAAGTGATCGTGATTTAACCTGCGGTTGTCTTCGGATAAATATTTCCGCTAAGGCTACGACCCAAGACTCTTCGAAATGGATGCTTTTATTTAAACTGACGCGAAATTTGTATGGTCGATTCTCGGGGAAAAGCGTCTTGGAGTCCTCGCTGTTTACGACGATGTACTTATCCATTCGACTGATTCACAGTCAACTGTCTCCTTAGACGTTGGGATAGCGTTATATAGTAATCCCAAATGTTAACTTTCAACGTATCGGAAACATTCTGACACACTGAATATGTATAGATATGTAGCAAAATTAGGCGGCCCCTATTTACTACGCCGTCATCTAACATGCTATGGGTGATCGATTTGTAGGCGTGTAAAGAGGTAACGGCATTCACCATTCGATTCCAATCCATTATTAAATTTTCTTTTCTAGCAGGTTATGAATAGCTGTATCGATGAGACGGGTTCGAGCTTTGAGCAATGTCCACTGCGTGTAGTTCAAGACCACGCCCTTTATAGTGGCTTTGCTGTTGATAAAATAACGCAGATCAACCCTCAATAACTTGGTGTAGATACAAACAGTAGCCCGGAGGTGTTCGTCGATAATAACTTGCTGCATCGGTGTACATAGCGTTGTGTTGGGAATGATAGTTATATCCCCCGATGGTATTTCGAACACACGCGGCCTGTCTTCGACTGTGTGGTACGCGCACGAAGGACAGAGTGTTCGTTTCGTGGTTAATACGATGAGTGGTATAAGTAGGAGCGATATAGCCCCTATAGAAAGAACTTTAAGTATGCCTAGGTTTCTCTGGTATTGATCCATACCGTTCGATGTCAGATTTTAGAATAAACGGAAAAATACACGGTTCGCATATTTATAATACGGTTTGAAAAATAATATATTTTCAATATACACTCGCGACCGCCGCGAAAAGAGAGCAATCGCACGTGTTCTAGGATATGGGGCTTAAACTCTGTTAACCCGCGCATTAGACGCCATGCCTGACCCCATCTACGTATCCCGCCGTTTAATGACGAGAACGCTAACTAACATATAACTAAATAACATAGACAACAAAGCCAAGTAGTTTATAAAATACGTATTGTTACCAATCAAAACATAGCTGGTTGGAGAACGAGCAAATCTATACGCTTAGTTTTTGCTTGCGCTTTTCATACCGTTTAGTAAGTCTCTTTTCCATTGGTCGGTTTTCATTTCCGTCTCCCTCCAGTCTTCGCACTGGTATTTCATCAGGTACGCGGGGTGCACGTTCATTTCCGTTTGCCTTTCGATGAGGGATTCAAAGTTCTTCATGACCGCATTTTCGTCAATACGTTCTAGAGCATCGTTAAAGTATAAGTCCGCCATCTCATCGGGATCGTTCATCATACATTCGTGATGACCCTGGCTGGGGTCGTCGATGTCACATCCGGGGCAGCGTTCTCTCCTTATTTCACCGATGGTAGGGGCTAGTTCTTCGATATACGCTTTCTTAATGGCGTGTTCGAGGAATTGCGTCCTTCTGCAAACCGTAGGAGTCGTGGAGGCGATGACATGTCGTCGTCGAATGCTGCCGATGCGCAAACCTGAATGGCGGTTATCATCTCCTTCAGCGCAGCGTCTATCTCTCCGGCTTTCTTTTTTAACTCCGACCATAAGACCCCGTCCAATGCGATTCCGTTAGTCGTAGGAAATATCTT